>OZ037716.1:12718664-12745218 GCA_964035505.1 Watsonalla cultraria
AACATATTAAAAGGAGTCATGTATGAAGGGATTGGAGATTTGGATGAAGAGTGTGTAGAATGTAACAGCACTCTATAAGTTGCTAAGTACAGCTCCTCTCTGCCTACCTCGTGAGCGGTTCATTGCGAAAATAATGTTGACAAAATATATGACGTTGTCAAGTCGTTATAATGAAGATCAGTTAATCTGTCAGTTGGCGTCTACAGGAATTGTAAGTTTAGTGTCTCAGCAGTGCCACGAATTCATCACTAACAGTTGCGTGCGACATTCTTACACAAATGACTGTAAATCTATTACACGATCCCTTTATTAAGTACTCGTAACCGTTCTACAAGTGATATCAATCACCAAGTTTTATTCCGATAGTCACTACACAGTGTTTTCTTAACATATAAATATAATTCTTACATTATCGAGATAGGGTTTATTTTTCCTTGGGTGTTATAGGTGTCACCAGCGTGGGCTCTCCCGCGTTCTCCTGTAATTCCCGGCGTTTGACGCGCGACAAATATACATTTACCGTGACGTTTATTACGTGACGTTGATTTATGAACTGGGATCAACTTTATTTACAACTAAAGGGGAAACTTTACACGGTATTTGACTTACAATATTATGGCACTAGAGTTTGTTTAACACAATTCGGAGACAAATATTATGACTATAGCCAATACGAACAATTGCGCCAAGATCTTCCGGAGCGAAAAAAAATTCTACTGTCGTTTCTGGCTGTGATATATAAATTACTAAAATACTGAAATCCAGATCAGTATATTTTTTATTTATGTTGATCAGATCAGTGGTTTTCAAGCTGCAAGTGAACAGTTATGTATCATGTAAGGACAAGAAGGCATGGGTTAATCCGTCTAATTACGAAGCTTATATTATAGCACTATTTAGTCTGCAGATAAAATGTAGCGCGTGGATATAGAACCGGTCGATGGGCTTTTAGGCAATCGTCGACTTGAACGATCCGTCCCAAAGCGGTCGTATAACACTGGATGTCACATAAAGAACTGTATTTGTGGAGTTTGCCGGCGAGGCGATGTGGAACGGCCTCAAATTGTTCAACGGCTGAGCGATGGACGATATGATAGAACGATCAAACTACAGAGTGAGCTTGAATGTTACGATTGTTTTTTATTATTTTTTTACTGTATTATTATAATTAGCTCGATTATTGAAGCAGAATATTCGTGCGTCGATTCTAGACTGAGGCTTATAAAACAATCGCATTGTTTAAGAATTTCTGTGTTCTACTCAAATTGACATGGAGGTACACCATATCTATCAAAACAACTATTTCAAAATATACTGAAAACAAAGAAGTCTTAATGTAGAAACATACTCACTTCACCCAAGAGATAGTACTGAATAAAAGGTTCATTAAGAAAGGAATAGAGGATAATAAATCCCTCTACATTAGAGTTAAGGACATGTCCCGGTGTCAACAAAGCTGGCCAGTTTAGTGGGGCGTGTTCGCCACTAGTGGACAATATAAATAACACGGCTCGTCGGCTCCCGCCTAAACCATCAACTTGCACAAACACATCCTTAATGCCGACGACGTAAGACTTAGGTGGCGGTAAAAAGCGAGGGACAAAACTATAGTGGACGAGGGCGAGTTACGTGCTCTACCTTGTAATTGGTTCCTGTCTACAATCATGATCACGGTATCACACTATCTACTAATTGTGAAAACATTACAAACATGGTTACTGAAGTCGGAGTAATGAACGTATTTAAATACTGTTTTCAATAGGTCTATTTTTTTGTATACCTGACTTTACCACACGCGTCGCGGGATTGATGTAGAGTCAAATACGTATTCAGCATATTATGTGCCTGAGTGTTTGGTATGTATTGTAAGTATTTGTTTACAAAAAGAAGTATATAAATAATATATAGGTATTTTGGTTTATTGGTACCAATCGTACAAATTTCCATAGGTTGGCAATATTTGATGATATAAAAATCATGTGATCAGCCACATCGGGTTGAATCAAGTGCCGACCCCAACAATGTATGGGATAAGGCCAGGGAGATGATGATGATGATGATGATGATCCAAATATTGTTACTGTCTACGTACCTACCCTTGTTGGTAGACGGGAGTCATAATTGCGTGGTTTTGTTAGGTTAAATCATTAGGTAACCTTGGTAGGATCATTCGGATTGTGAATGAGATAATACAGTTGACCGTTTTTATCACTAGACGCTGGCCGCTTGTAACTTGACCATCCCCAAATATCCAGCAAGCAAAACACGGCGGACAAAGTACTTGGCCGTTACTCCTTATTTACAGTGACCTGAACTATTTATAGGGATTGCGTGAGGGCCAACTAAATTATACCAATTAATACATCACTTAGGCGAGGGCCGATAAGGGCTGTTTGAGTTGCTGCGATCCAGTTATTTGGGTCGTTCCAACCAATTTTAATGTTGACTTCGGATGTGGAATCGGTAGTTATCTGTTGGTAAAGATTTGTTCTGTGTTTTGTTGTCAAAGGGCGGTAAGGCAATTTATTCAGGCAGTTTACTGGATAACTCTCATTACTCTTGCTGAACTAATATGTCGCTTAGTCGTTTATAGGCTGTGGTAGTCGGTTACCATCAAGCCTCTTTGCCATCTTCATAATAAACAAATATGAATGTAAAAAACTTATGGGTCGAAGGTTCACCGCGATTCTTTATCCTGTCATAATGATTTGTAAATAGAAACAAAATTGCTTCAAAATTGATATTTTAATAATAAACCTACAATATAATACAAACTCAAATTCTACTAATCTTTAATTCAGTGTGTTATGCCGCAGCCCTCCTTAAAGCTCCATACACACTTATTCGACAGCTACAGCGCAAAATATAGGGAGTTTTGACAAACGTGCTTGTAGAATTGAATCGCGTCGCAGTGGTGTGTTGGGTCAATAAAGATCGATCAATGATTAATGATGATGAATGCGAATGATTAATAATACAGCTTCCGGCTCGGCGGAGACTTGTGAGATTAATTATGTAGCTCGTGTAAGGAACACTCTTCAACCGACTGCTTACTCTGATGATGGACTGCACTCATTAACTGGTGCTGAAAGAGTTGTGGAATCATTACGAGAATTTAAATAAATCAAAACATTAATAACTGCTTATTGTTCGTTTTAGCCCTTTATTTCAAATGAATATAAGAAAATATATTTCGGTGCCTCTGGACTTATCTGCCCTCAACCCTCATTATTTTAATAATAATTTATTCGTATAGGCGAGATAGGCTATAGCGGGATACAATTTCGAACATTCCGTCTGGGCTATGTGTACCTCGGTCTTACGGATAATCAAATTAATTAATGGTGTCATGGATTTCTTATGTTCCTGCAGTAAGAAAAGTCGCGAAAAATCGTAAATTCTACGCACACTATGTAGGAACTATCAGTTTCATACTTGACCAGTGTCAAAGGCTGATAAGGGGTAAACATGGCACCACACATTTGGGTTATAAAGTCCTCCATTGATGCACGTGGCCGTGCTAATGGACGCTGTGTCGCACAAAAACCTGGAGGACATGGCCACCTTCCGACTCTCCACTGCTCTCTGGATTGGGTATAGTTCAAGTTACGAGCAGGTGCGCCACTAAAGAACTCATGGAGACTTTTTATAATGAACCTTTACGTTTCCTCAAAGTAGTCTGACTGTCCCCTACGGTTTACGCAACAAATACATAATTTTCACCACAATTTTTTTATGACCTATTGTAATTTTTTTTTGAGCTTTTTACCGTTTCTTATGCCAGACTTCAACTCATGAAATTGAACTCCATCGCAGGGCTCGTGGTATAAAATTGTGGAAATTAGTACAAGAATGTAACTTTGCTACTACATAGTTCAAATAATATCGGAGTTGCCGAATAGATGCGAGTCGGTAGCAATACGGGGTGTTATAACTACGAACAACATCTAATATCTCTACGACACAATATGAGTTCGGATTTCTTTACACTTTAAAATCTATACAGATAAATAAAATGGAAGTGTCTGTTTGTAATTCCAAAATTACAGCTTTTCACTAAATGCATATGAAAGTATACACGCTACTGACACTAAAAAAGTTTCAAAATGTTTCTGTCTGTCTGTCCGTCTGCTGTCTGTCTGTCTGTTTGTTCCGGGTAATCTTTGAAACGGCACTGTCACTGGTAGGTAGCTGATGTTTCAAGGAGTAACTTAGGCTACTTTTATTTATCAAAAATATTAGGGTTCCGCAACAATAAGGATGAAACTAAACCTACGCGGGTGAAACCGCGGGGCACAGCTAGACTACATAAAATTTAAGTTTTCTGTGTCAACCTGTATACATAAAAGCGCCCGCTAATCGCCTCCACATGAGCCACCTGCTAGTAACCAGTGGACGTGCAAATATTTGCCGAGCACAGCTCTTTGGCGCACGCTTACACCGCACAATATGAACGACACTGCACATACATACATTCTTTAACAAGGAATCCACATGTATATACACGCTGGCATACCTAACGCTAGCAATATTGTTGAAAGTGCAGTAAGCTGTTGTAGTTGAACAGGGGGCAACTATGATCGTTCTAAGTAGCGCGTATTAACAACTTCTTACCTTTGACGTTCATATGCTACTATACATTTGACGCGAAGTTAACCTAACTCTAATTGGACATGATATTATATAAAAGCTTTGAATACTTATTTTGTGCACTCATCAGCCTTACCTTATCCCCTTAATTCACTTATTCAAAGTTATAGTTGGTAATGAATTCCTGTTTCCCTGTGTAAGCCAATCAGTGACTTCCCGTGCACAATATGACCACCTGATACATACGACTAACTCTGTATGTAATCATTAATCGTAGAGATCACGGAAGTCATAATCCTTAATAGCCGCTGTTGGGGTCATTATAATGTTTTATAGACATGATAGATAGTTTATTAGATCCGCGATACGTTCCGAATGATTGCAACCAAACATAAATACGGAGTTCAACGTAATTTCACATTTTTCTACGTGCGTTATATTACATTATGATGAATTATTTGGCAGACGCAAAGATATGTTACATTTGCATCTGACATCGTATCTGACAAAAGTCGTAGTTCGCGCTACTTTCAAAACTTTCAAACATACTGTATACATACCTATGTTTGTTTTGGCTGTCCGAATGGGCAGACATGATGGTAGTCTACTTTTGGAAGCTGTCAGACTCATTCTCGTTTTAGATATGACTGAGATTATTTTTCAAAGTAGGAACAATTTTAAGAATGCAAAGTATCCTTTATTTATATAACTCATTCTCTCACACCCTGTATATATTTGAACGAAACTAACGTTTTTAGGCTTAAGCGCAGGCAGAGCCTATTTTGAATTTAGATAAAATGTTGAATAGATGGGTTAAAATATGGCAGGGAAAATACATTATAATGAAAGAAATATATCTCTCGGACTAGTCACAGGCAAAGCCAGATATTTATATAGTTAGTATATCACTTTTGATTCTCTGTCTCGAGTGTGGTCCGATGTCATCTGTACATACCTATAATATTATTTGCTGTTCACATAACAACACAAACTACGGGAAACGGTGTTGCTATAAAATATTGGCAATCTTGAAATATAATCTGTGGCCGCAATAAATGTCGCTCCGGCGATATATCACGGCTCCAATGGACGCCACCGTTGCTGTAAAAATATTTGCCACGTTCACTATTTGTATATAGATAGCTCTAGAAAACCAACACTGTAAGATCTCTCGTAGGATTGTAAAAATAGCATGAAACGCGGAAAGCTAAAACAAATGATGAATATTATTGCTTTATACTTGAGTTTTGAATACATGACGAGATATTCACAGTATGATAATATTATTGAGACGTTAGAATGAATGATTGATAGAAATAATTTTATCCTCGGAGGTCTCGTTCGGTGTATTCTTATTTTCCTGTATAATATATAAGTACATTATATAGGGTGGACTGGGAGCAACAATGTAGCTGATTTCTTTTGAGTGAGGAGCGGACCCTCCCAGATCACGTTCATCAGACATTGATAAACGATTGCTAAATAAAGAAATACCTCTCAGCCGCTTTCATTACCTTCGCCGATAAATTTCCCCGTAATGAATTGTTTCTGTCCCGTCCCGCGCCGCGCCGGCCGCTTCCTTCCTCATGGTAAGGAAAAATGTTAACTTATTGACAAATTGTCCTTTCTTGTTCGAAGCACAATTAGACGTTTACGCAAGTCACTACGTAAAACGTTACTTAATAACTTGACACAATGAAATAGGGGACCTTCATAGGAAGTGATAATAACGTCTAAAGTAGATAGGTGGCTTTTAATATTAAATTATGTTTATACACGCCAGTTATGCTAAGTTGACATTATTCCATCCTTGTTACGGATTAAATGTCATGTTGGGACGATTAAACTGAACAAAGAGATCCTACGCGTTAAATAAGCCAGCTTTAATGTCGGCCAAGGATTTTATCTCACAAATAGTCATTACTTCATGTACAAAGTGATTGGATTACATCTTTCGATTAGTGCTTTAGTCAAATTAGTTGTCAGTGGTCGAGCGGCAGTCTCTTTAAGTACGAGTATTCTCTAAGTAATAAATACGTGATTTGAAAGGATTAATCAAACAGACAGTCGTTAAAGAATAGTAAACGTACGCATTGGAATATTTAACTTGATTAATAGTTAAAGCTAGTACCAAAAGCAACTTAACAAAAACAAATCAGAGTGCAGAGTAAGTTGCAGGGGTAACTACTCCGACCACTCGCACACCACGACGCTTTGAGGTTAATATTACTAAGAGTAAAATATATACTTTTTTATTTTAAAGAGATTTAGTTTGTATTATGTAATTACATAATTCAAGGGTTTTTGCTATAAAAATTATCTCTGGTAAACAGTTATATAAAAATAAAACTAAATATTAATTAAAAACCGAAAGTTGCACTAAGTGTTAACTTAGTGCAACTTTCACTTTTTTATTCCACTTTTTTAGTTATAACGAAATACATACTTCAATATGTATTAGTTACGCTGTAATGCATTAGAAGATTTAGTTAACTTCAGTATATTGAGTATTAAACAGTCAATATTATTAGTTAATTGAAGTAGCCACCAGTTAGCCTTTGTAACTACATTGTCCAATACACACCTGGCCCAGTGACAATCTCACTTTACTTGACTTGTTAGTGGAAGTAAAGTTGAAGACAAATACTATCGCCACAGACAGATATACACTACCTTCTACCCGTTAAATGCTATTACTGTGCTAAAATATACATATACACTACCAATTTTATTGTGGTTACACATTACTTACTGTACCTAACAACTAAACAACTTAGTTTAAACTGCTTCAGATCTCTCACGTCTCTTAATTTGCATTCCAGTCCTCTACAACAATGAATACCATGATGACCCGTAAAGCAACAGCCCGGGATGTAGAGGACAAACTCAGGAAAACATTGCAAGAACTAAAATTGTCTAAAAATCTATGCGACAAACTCCTACAAGAGAGGGATGAGAGTGAAGAGGAAGTATCTAATATCAATAGGAAAAACAGTCAGTTGAAGAGGGAAATGGCCGAACTACATCTACAATATACTGTAGTTGAGGAGGAGCGGAACCAGTTGCAGAACATTGTTTCATCGTTCAATGAGTGCAGCGACACCCACGAGAGGGCCCTGACTCGCATCTCTGAACTGGAGAATAGCTTGAGTCTTGCTCACACACAGGTGACCAAACTGGAAACAGAGAGGGACATCAACCAGACCACCTCCGCGCTCAGCCTCTACGATGAACTGGTAAACACCGACTCCGGAGCCATGCCAACCGACCATCTGGTTACTATTGACCTTACTGATGATGTTTCTTCGAATGTACATATGTCTAGCCATAATAAATTAAAAAAGTATGTTAGGTATAATAGGTTAATTAAAAAAACTAAGAAATTAATTAAAAATCATAGAAAGTTTTTCAAAAATGTAAAATTAACAAAAGACTGTTTATCCTTAAGAAAAACAATTGATTCTTATGAGTGCAGTTTATCTAGCTTAAATTTAAGATATGACACTGACATCCAACGATTGCAATCTGACTTGCAGAGCAAAGAACAGTATTTAGTTGATTTAACTAACAGATACATTAGTGCTCAGAAACAGATAGATGAGCACATTTTGGCTACCACCGAACTAGTCGATCTTTGTAATTACAATGAGGAGCGCTTTCAGTCATTGACTAATAAACACACTTGTGACTGTGTGCCCCCATCATCACCATCACCACCATCCTGCAATAGTGAGCCGCTGCCACTGCCCTGCAAGTTGCAGGTTGCTGAGTTGAATGAAAGTGTGGAACAAATAAACTCAAGTCCACCAGAATACAAAACGGTCATGTATTCAGATAAAATCGGTAGGGATTTTAGTTGCTATTTAAGAAATAAATTATCTCATGCTGTAATAAATTACTGTATGCCAGGAGCTTCATATAGACAAATTGTAAATAAAATAATTAAAAACAATCATGACAGTCACACAACAATCATAATCTTAGTTGGACAAAACCCTAGTATTACCAAACGGGAATTAATTAATAGTTTTGAGGACTTGACAAACCTGCATGTAGGCAGGGTTGTATTGTGCACTATTCCATATAGTATTAGCTATACTGAGACACAGAACAAGCATTTATCATACATAAATAGCTTATTGCATAACATGACGTGTCATAATGAACGATACATACTGTTTGACACTAATAAATTTATTAGTGGTGTAAAGGTAACTCGGGAATCTCTTTACATTCCCAAGATATATAGACAAAAGCTTGCTACATTGTTAGCTTATAATATTAACACTGTTATAGCCAATATAACAAAGCATAGGTTAAGTGACGAGCCAGTGGTAGATAGATGTTCTACTAGCACTGTGACCAATCTTATTGATTCTTTAAACCATTAAGTCAGACAACAGAGAAGTCAGGTGCATGTATTATGCGTCTGCTACACCAGAATATTAACCGCTTCTCTGGCAAAATTCTTGATCTAGAGTTATTACTAGACAAAATACCTATTGATTTTCTCTGTTTTACTGAAACTTGGTTGAAACCAGATACCATGATGTTTAATATTACTAATTATACCATTGCCAGTTCTTATAACAGACTCTCAGCGGAGGGAGGTGGTACCATCATCTTACTGAATAGTAACTTTAAGTCCAAAGAGAGAAAGGATATTACTAGTCTTTCTGTAGAGCGAGTCTGTGAAGCGGCTTGTGCAGAGTTGGATAATTATATAATTGTATGCGTATACAGACCTCCATCCTCTGATATTCACTCATTTTGTTCAACAATGGAGGTCATTCTTAAGAAAATATTTCGAACGAATAAACAAATATTGATATGTGGTGATTTTAATGTAGACATTTTAAGAAGGTCTTCTGAGGCGCGTTTATTTATATCTCTTTTTAAATCATTTAACCTGGACTTTGTATTTAATGAGCCCACGAGAATAACGGCCACTTCCTCTACTTGTATCGATAATGTAATAACTAATGGTAGTATAATAAAACAGTCTCAGATAAGTGGAATTCGATCTGACCACATGGCTCAACTAGTTGAGTTGCAATGTAGTAGGCAACCTTCTAAATCTTTTAGGGAATCTAGACCTCTCTCTGTCCATAGACTGCTGAAGTTTAAAAATAATGTTGAGTTAAAAATTAAAAAAGCAGAGTCTCGCGAACCAAACAAATATTTCAATAAATTACATGATGTCATATGTACAGAATTCAACAAGGCATGTCCTAAACAACAATATAAATTAAATAACAGATTACAGTTCAACAACTGGGCAACCAAGGGCATAAGGAAAAGTAGAGACACTTTATATGAGTTATACCACAAGAAAGCCCAAACAACTAATGTCGCTTTTCATAGTCACGTTAGAATGTACTCAAAATTATTTAAAAGAGTTTGCCAGATTGCCAAATCAAAACATATAAGTAGTGAAATTAGCCGCTCTGATGATAAAATAAAAACTGTTTGGAAAGTTATAAACAGGGAGACTGGTAGAAATAAAACTAAAGAGCAAGTAAGTAAGCTTAAAATCAATGATAGTATTATATCGGATAAGTTAGAGGTCGCAACTGCTTTTGAGAATTTTTTCGCTAACATTCCCACAGAGACTACCAAACATCTTAACTCTAGTCCGAATACAGCTGAAAGCTTATTGAAACAATCGTTACGAAAAAGCTTCCCAGATTTTAGTTTTAAACATGTACGTCCTATTGACATCATGAAGGCATTTAAATCGCTTAATATTAAAAATACGGAGGACTTATGGGGACTCTCAATTAAAAGTATCCAATCTATTATAATAACGATTGCTCCCGCATTAGCTTCTATTTTCAATTTATGTATAGATCAAGGTATATTTCCTGATATTATGAAATATAGCAAAGTAATACCGATATTTAAAGCAGGCTCTAAAGAAGATCCTTCTGATTATAGACCTATATCGATTCTTCCCGCGCTTAGCAAAATATTTGAAAAAATTCTGCTTAATCAGATGTTAGCTCACTTTAACGTACATAACATCTTGCACGATCACCAATTTGGCTTCACTAAAGGTAGATCAACAACGGACGCGGCAGCAAAATTAATAAAACACATTTTTGAGGCTTGGGAGGGCGCCTATGACGCAGTAGGAGTCTTCTGTGACCTTTCTAAAGCTTTTGACTGTGTGGATCATCGTACGCTACTTCTTAAGCTAAACTATTATGGAATTCGCGGAAATGCTCTCGACCTTTTATCCTCGTACCTATCAAATCGTCATCAGAAAGTTGGCGTCGGTGGTGTAACATCCAAGGGGTCAATAATCAAAACAGGCGTGCCGCAAGGCTCCATACTAGGCCCATTCCTGTTTCTAGCGTATATCAATGACCTACCACTTGTTGTAGAAAATATCTGTGATATTGTTCTATTTGCAGATGATACATCTTTAGTTTTCAAAGTGAGTAGAAAAGACAAAGATCTTAAGGCACTAAATGAAACTCTAACATCTGTTTCAAAATGGTTTGATGCCAATAATCTCGTTTTAAATTCTAAAAAAACAAAATGTATCCGATTTTCACCACCTAATACATCGCAAATAGATACAAATATATCATTAGTTGGGAGTCAATTGGAGTTGGTCGAAAGCACAGTATTCTTAGGTCTTACCTTAGATTCTAAATTACAATGGGGCGCCCATATTGAAGCATTGTCAAAAAAGCTTAGTTCAGCTGCGTTTGCGGTTAGAAAAATTAAACAAATGACGGATATTGATACTGCTAGATTAGTCTACTACGCTTACTTTCATAGTGTCATGTCATATGGCGTATTGTTATGGGGTTCCGCAACAGACTTAGATTCAATTTTTATACTTCAAAAGAGAGCCATCAAGGCAATATACTCGCTGGACCCCCGAGATTCTCTTAGAGATAAATTTAAAGAAATAAATATTCTCACCCTACCGTCACTGTACATTTATGAGAATTTGCTATACATGAAAAAAAATATTCATCTATTCAATTTAAACTCGGACATTCATTCAATTTCAACACGAAATAAACACAAAATTGTAGCTCCTAGATTCAGGTTAGCAAAGGTAAATAAATCATTCATGGGGAATTGTGTTCGTTTCTACAATAAAATCCCACAGTCAATAAACGCGTTAAATTATGATAAATTTAAGACACACATTAAAACTGTACTGATGAAGAAAGCTTATTATACAATTTCGGATTACATAAATGATAAAGACATATGGAATTAAAACTCTGCACAAGTAGCTCCTGGCAATGACATGGTATGCAAACATGATATGTAAATCATTTGGTATTGTTTTTACGTTTTTAATTATTATTTTTTACACATGCATGCTGATACAATTTTCACTATTGTGAATAATTTATGATGTTTTTTTTTTTGTAATTATTATTATTTTACTGTGTAATGAAATGTACATGATGCCAGCTGAGTTTCTTGCCGGTTCTTCTCAGAAGGCTAGTTTCCGAACCGGTGGTAGATTCCTCGACGTTCATAAGTGCCTTACCAGGGCCTAAACTGAATAAATCATTTTCATTTTCATTTTCATTTTCATTTTCATTGTTGTTCAAATTAATCATGATTGCGTGATCAAATCATCGCCGGTGTTTGTCGGCCCGCAGCCAGTCGCGTTTGGCGTCCGAGGACCTGAGGCTGTTTACAGATCACCACACGTTTACATACTGCTATCAGATAAGCTGTGAACCTATTGACGTTGAGGTATCACATATATCTTACCTACTACAGTCAATAGAATATATCCTTATTACATATAATAATTTTATAATAACATTTCATATTTCTTCCGTCAAGTCACGAACTTCTCATAAAAAGTTTCAACCCGTAGTTCACCCTCTCAAAGGAAACATTTTGAAAAACTCCGATAAACCTGTACCGTATATCCGACCAGAAGTTTCAATACGTCATAAAAGGCACTCCGTTGATGAATCAGTCAATCAGACACTCATTTAGTATAAAATGTGTCTGGAAGTAACAGGTCAAGCATACTCACATCACATACTTTCCTTTTGTTCATCATCATCATCAGCCAATCTTGGTCCACCGCTGGCCATAGGCCTCCCCTAATGAGTGCCATAGCGCCCTGTCCTCAGCTTGCCGAATCCAGCATCTGCCTATAGTCTTTCGCAGATCGTCATCCCACCTGGCCGGAGAGCGTCCTACGAGTACACTACGTTTGACGAGTCGCAGTCTCCACTCAAGAACTCATTTACCCCAGCGGTCGTCGGTTCTTCGCGAAATGTGGCATTTAGTTCAGCACAACTAAATTATGTTTATCTTATTGAGTTATTTAATGATATAAAAATAACAAATCCTAAACACAGAGTACGACAGAATCTAAAATTTGACTACCGTTATTATCTAGGTTAGGCCGAGAATCTGCGTATGTTGAATTTTAAACAGTCATTACAGGTGCGATCGTCGATTGTTCAAAAACAATTCAGACCTATTTTAATCGCGAATACCAAGTAAGTACGTTTAAGTACGCCTTGAGATTTGCAGATATTGATGCCCAAAATTATATTTTCTATTATCTCTAAATATTAAAATATCCTTCCCTTGCAGGTTTCAGTAATAATGGCGAGGTATAATATATTCCAAATTCTTTACATTCGTAAAGAACCTTTACTTATCCTATCATCCATTGTCTTTATTTGCGTAATACACGTCAAAAATACTTCTTTATACTTACGTTTGTTTGCGTAAAGTATAGGAATCATTGGAACTTTGAATGGGTATCGAATGAGTTTGCGATGTATAGTCAATATGTTGAAAATGGCAGGCTTGTCTCATTACTGTTCAGAATACATAATGTAACAACTGACGGGGTTCTTTCATGAAACTTTACTAATATTCGATACAAATTATATGGGTACATTCTCTAGTAACTACAGGGTTGGTGACACTCATTACGTATATGAGCGCTGATCTATCTATACAGATAAATAAAATTTAAGTGTCTGTTTGTAATTCCAAAATTAAAACTTTTTACTAAATGCATAAGAAAGTTTATACGATACTGACATAAAAAAACATTCCGGGTAATCTCCGAAACGCCTGGACAGATTTTAACGGGACTTTCACTGACAGGTAGCTAATGTTACAAGGAGTAACTTTTCATCAAAAAAACAAACATAAGGGTTCCGCGGAATACCAGGCACAGGCAACTATGATCGTTTAAGCAGTGCGCATTAAGAACTTCTGAGCTTGGACGTTTAAATTTACGGTACAAAATGAAACGTCATAAATCAAGTTCTTAATACGCTCTACTTCAACTGATGATGGTAAGCCCACAATTCCGCAGGGCTGATTGGCATAAAAATGTAATCTACTTAGCATCTGACGTATTGACGCTTATATTTGCTACTCACATCGTTATATCGTATTAGTTAATACGTACATGACACGCAATATAATCTACCTACTCTTATTTCTAGGTAACTATTATATTAATAATATATTACCCCCGTTTATAATTACCTCCGTTAGCAAAAACTAATTTACAGTTTGGTCGATGTACGAGGAAATCTGTTCAGCTATGAGTAACAAATAATGAATTCTACTTAAGTTATCGGAAGTTTTCTACTAATTCCCGGAATGTCTGAATTATTTCGGGCAAGTCATTAACTTGCCCGAAATAATTCAGACAGTCCCCTTCTTATTAAACCTACGCGTATTTCAATGGCCTTGTATTACACGTTAGTGCAGTTATAAATAATCACATTTTGAGTCCACGTGCTCTATAACACGGATTGAGAGAAAATAATATTGTAATCAAAAACATATGAGTAAAGTAAATGTATAGTTTGCAGGAGGTCGTGTGTTAGATTCCCTTTTTGTGTTTGCATTTTACCGATTAATTTTTAGAATTGCAGCATGCTTTGTTTATGATAAAGTATGCATTTCATACACTCAAATCATACAAATATGTATGTATGATTCTAGAGAAATACAGTATTTTTTGAGAATATGATAATACTAGCGGTCGTCACGAGGTTCCACCTGCGTAGTTCCTGTTCCCGTGGGAGTACGGAGATAAAATATAGCCTATGTTACTTGCTGATGATGTAGCTATCCATTGCTGAAAATAATTTTCAAAACCGGTCAAGTAGTTTCTGAGCCTATTCAATGCACCAAACAAACAAAAAAACAATGAAATCTTTCTAATTAGTATGTTTACTTAAATTATTCAACATCTCGAAGAGTTAATTACCTTAAAGAGAATAATGTTTACCGAAAACGGAGCAACGCCAAGTTTATTCAAATAATCTTAATAGAACTGCTCTAGTGTTTGTTAAATTAACAAGCAAAAAGTTCTCGAAGATTAAAATGATACAAACCTGAAATTTTGGTTCTTAGTTACTTATATATAACAAGATCCATTTTATTAGTATTAACTGTACAAATAATTATCTATTCAAAATTCAAAGTCCTGACGGACTTGCATATCAACGCACAACCTAAACCGTTTGTCCTAGCTACACTAACAAACGGTTACCCGAAATGTTTGTGCATTTGTAAATACTCTAAGAACTTTTTATCTCGAAGCCGAATACCACGCGGGCGATGCAGCTAGAGGGAGCTATTCAACAATATATATTAGTATTAATTAGTGTAATTAAATCATTTTTGGTGCATTCTAAACTCATGTTTAGAAGGCAAAAAGAAGGCCACAAAATAATTCCTATAAAACAATGTTAATAATAAAACTGTCCTGACTAACAGACCTGGTGTACAAAGATAGTGTGACATGAGGCGTTGGTGACGACACATGGCAACATAGAGGAGCCGCGCCGCAGTAAAACCTCGGCTCTCAAGGGATTTGTAATTACCGACCGAACTGTGAGCGTCGTATCAACGATGCATGTTTGGCTTTATTAGTTGAACCTACTCACTTGCTCTTTTGTACTTTTCAATTAATTAAAAATGAACTACAAAAAGGTGGTGGAATTTGTGGGTATTATTACTTAAAATGAAGTGATTTCCGTGATATAAAAGCTACTATTATAGGTTGAAGGAAACAATCGTGAGAGTCTGTGTTTCTTTGTTCCAACTAATTTCTGACACGGCTGGTCCAATTTTAACATTACGCTACTAAGCACTACATAACGTTAGCAGATACATGATGTTATTAGAACATTTTATTTTGGTTAAAAAAATCGAGTAAAACCGCGAGGCACAACTACTAAAAAATATAATCTAGATTAGTTAGGTAGTTTAGTGGTAGTCTGTGAAAATAATACGTTTCATTATGTACCTTCATTGACAAATAGGTACGAATAATAAATAATTTAAACCCATCTCTAATTTTGAACTGAAAATCGTAGGTTATTGTGTGAACCTGTATTGTTATAAATTACCTTTTTCCATTATATGTATTCTGTAAATTGCAATTTAATCTGATATTTCTGCCAGCGTACTGAGGCTTGATGTAAATACAATAATGTGTATATATCAATTCCCTCGTCAATTAAACAAATACCGACGATGTGTACATTGTATTCAGTCAGTCGATAATGTGTATCAAATATACCAAATTCACGTAAGTACGTAAACACTTTTAAGGCTGTCGTTGGGAAATCTATTCATCACCACACATGTTTGCGATAAACATTATTATATACACCATTTTATACCAACTTACGGTAATTGGTCATCGCAGCCTGACGACACACATTATCAATCGTAATAATAATAAACATAATTTACATGATAAATATCAAGCTATTTGTAAACCCATTACAAATTTGTATATGCTCTTAAATGTGTCGACTCTAATTAAGGAATTAATAACATATATCTGGCGGAGTAACACGCATTTGAGAGTCCAATAACAAAATAATTCAAAAATATGTCAGTATTTGAAGTGCGAACATCGCAAAATATGCCGGCGATGACAATGCCTCGTTGGCGTGAATGGCAGCTCGAGTATCTGCGAGGGAGTAAACATGTTTTTAATACAAATTATTACCTTATTGAAGATGCCAAGAGGGGAACATTTAGCTTGACATTCAACTTTGTGACACCTTAACTTGCGTTCAGTATTTTGACTACAATCAGATCACAATGTTCATTGAACAAACAAGAATTTGGACAAATTAAAGATTATCAAATAAGTTTATTATGGACTGCTTAAAACATAACTATTTGTTACAATTGCCGTTGATAGGTTAAAAGTATCCTTATTCGCAAATAGGCGAATAGAAATATTTAAAACTAGCTGTGCCCCGTGGTTTCACCCGCGTAGAGTTAATTTCATGGGTGTCCCGCGGAACCCTTGTTTTTTTTTAATTCAAAGTAGCTTAAGTTACTCCTTGTAACATTAGCTACCTGCCAGTGAAAGTCCCGTTAAAATCGGTCCTGCCGTTTCGGAGATTACCCGGAACAAACAGACAGAGAGACAGACAGACAGACAGACGGACAGACAGACAGACAGAGAAAAAATTTAAAACTTGGTTTTTAAGTGTCAGTAGCGTGTATACTTTCATATGCATTTAGTGAAAAGCTGTTATTTTGGAATTACAAACAGACACTTCAATTTTATTTATCTGTATAGATTTCAGCCATATTTAAACTCGTTCAAATTCGTTTTGTTCGTAACTCATGGATAATATTTAATTATAAGTTTTACATCTATATCAAAACTGGAAATTTAATAAGATAAAAGTGTTAAAACATTCTAGGATAATGAATAGAACTTATTATTAAATTACAATGAATAAACGTCCATGGGAATATGCAAAACAAACAGTGATCCAAATACACCGCAATTTTTGTGTATTCGTGTTGATTGATGTACTGAATATTTCCAACGACGCACCATAACCTCAAGATAAATTACACCCTATAACTTACTATATAGAGTTGTTTATTCCATGCTTTTTATAAGTCACGTGGGAACTATAAAATAGATATCGTGAGAGAACATCTCTTTTATTGCTTTTCGTTAGCTTGTATTCTCAATAAAATGTTCATCGCGTTCAAATCTCAATTTAGTGTTCGTTATTTACTACTATTTGTAATTTCGTAAAAGCTTGAACCAAGTGTTATTAATAATATTGTTCATCGTTGTATAAACGCTAGTCATTATATAGTAGGTATGCAATATACTTCAATTCAAGTTACGAGTATCTTTATTTGATTAGACTTTTAACAAAGTACTTTCAAATCGTCAGAACGACATGAATGCTAATGCTACCGCCACGTTCGGAAAGTTGCTTTTACTGGGAAGCGGATTCTTCTGGGTGCAAGAGACTCAGTAATTACCTCTTTAATTTTTTTATATAATTTTGAGTGTTACATAAAAAATAAAAAAATACATAGAATACAGTTCCAATGCACAAAAATCGATAAATACTAATAATATGTATAATTATGTTGCTTGAGATGACCAGCCCCCATAAGCAGCACATGTTCACAAGTATGACGTGAATGCCAGTCATTATATTATATTGCCGCAGCATTATATTATATTATCGCAGATACTACTTCCAAAACAAATTTCATGTAATTGTCACCATTAAACTGCTTCACGAGGATTGATTACCATATGCCCGTGTCTACGCTAGCGTTTAGCGTAACAAAAGATACGCGAATTCCAGGTAAAATGTCGTCGGCAAATAGCTATTACTTTAGTAAATCATTTTGAGTGAATAGATACAACAGCACACCAACCTGTGAAAATTCAAGTACGGGAATATACTAAACTTGGCTTTTAGTAACATTGTTCAAGCGATGCAGTAATAGGAAAACGCATTAACTAGCTACGTGCGCTACGCCGCTACGCCACTGCTACGATATAGCTACGAACTGCTACGAATTGCTACGAACCCGCAAAACCGCCAACTGGTGAAGTCGGTCGCCGGCTAATTCGCTGAATGTACGGTAATATGCAAATACGAACCCTTGGAGCCGGCTTATCGTCTATTCTAACTTAAATATCATAAATAATGTCAAACATGCTTCTTGAGACGTGTAATTGCGACTTTACGCACAAAAGATTTATGCTTTTTACCTCCGATAGGAGCGAGGAATCTCTAGAGAGAAATGAGCGAATAATAATTTTACGAATCATGAATTTGATGTTTACAGGGAATGACCGCGTAAAACATTAAATGTGTCCGCTTTATGTCAGCGCGGGACATTTACACATAAATGAATATAATTATATAATTGGTATGTATCTTTATGTAAAGATAAATCACTTTAGCTACTGGTGTTCAATTCACAAATATCTGCACAAGTGGGAATCGATCCTGTGATTGCGCCATTGACTATAAGGCTGTCATATTATACTGTCGCTACTGTTAATGAATGAATGTTATCAATCACTATAATGATGGTTGGATGTGATTTGTGCTCGTCGGGATGGGACGGCATACATTATAGGATGCGGACGGACGGCGGCCTAATGTGTCACACTGGCACACTGTGAGTGGAGCTGACCCCGCTTCATAGCAGCTGTGCATATTGAACGAGGACCGACTATTACACCGCTCTATTACTATAATGACCAGTTGAGATATTACACTCATAGAACAACATTACCCGTTCTGGGTTCCCGGATAGCTCAAAAGATTCCTAAGATAATAGGGTATATCAAGACATACAGGCAACGCAACAAAAGTAGGTACAGAATTGTGGGAAGAGCTAATTAAGTATGAAGAATCAGGAATGGATGTTCAATTGGTATTTGTTATTTTCAGGTAATCTAATTGAAGGTATCGCTCATCATACATTTAAGAGTTGTGACTCTTGTCGGTGTAACCAATGAAATTTCTTCCATTCGTCTCTATCAAGTGCCATCTCCTTGACCTCCCTATACGTCATGGCAGACACTTTTTCCTTACTTGTATGTTAACCTGGGTCTTCTTCTTCCTCTCTTCTAAAGCTAGTTGATGAAAATTGCAATATTTAGCAACAAGAAGCAAATTTTTGAAAATATTTAATTCGAAATAGAACACATGTAGCGTATAATAAATGATACTGGTGAGTGTTTAATGAATGTGTAAACATCTGGATACGTGGTATGTGCGCGTGGATGGATCGCAAGGCACACGAATAAAAGATATAATCCCGTAATCTGTGTACGATGAGGATTGGATCCGTGCCAGGCGATCACACGCGCGCTCTTGTCGCCGTATCGCGGGAAACGGTGCACAATGCCTCTCACTAATGCACTTCTATACATTGTATCGTGCTCAAAAGAGGTTTTATTACACAGGCCTTTTTGTATCTAAACCAAAACAAAATCATCCAGTAAAAAAATCTGTTATTTGCATTGGCAATTCTAAATAGTTGTTTGTTTTCCGAATGTTGTTTGTTCATAGAATGACAGTGATGATAAATACACAAATAAAATAATTATAAAAAAACCATATGTAAAATACATTATATATGTAAAGTTAATTAGCAGAAGAGAATTTTGGTTTATTACTTTATACAATAATAACCTTTAATATTCACAAGAGTTATAGTGCCTTAAAGCTAAAGAGACCTCGAAATTCAAATACTGGTCCAAAGTCATCCTTAGGCACAAATATAAATACAAACGGATAGTCAATCTGTTTGTATTCCCTAGTCCCTTCAAGTCCCTTGACACATTAAATAAAATGTCCAAATTAGGTAGGAAGTCATAATATTAGAAGACTGCTCGTTTTCATAACGGCTGAATGAAATTAGGCAATTGTAATTTAGTTATAGCAGACGAGTCATGTTTCCTTTGTACAAATTAATGTTATTTTATTCCTGTTTAATATCTTCGTGGAAACAAACAAAAAGTTCCCGCTTAGTGTTCCGGGAACATCGGCAGAGTTTCCTACATTAAAAGCTTTGCATTAAGGAACAACTGTCGGATTACGATACCTACCGCTTCGATACGCGGATACACTCTAATTTGTTGCTATGCTGTGTTATATCGTATGTACAGAGTAGTTATATAAATTTATTCTTCAATAAATTAAAAGTCGTTGTTGAATTTTTTTTAAATTTCGTATTTATGAATTTATATTAAAAAAGTTTTGGTGTTTAAAACGGATCCTACGAAAACACGAATACGAATGGTTACGTGCAGTAATATTTTTACGATAATGAGTTAACATGCATTCACGATGTTGAGGCACATTGAATGGATATTTATATTATACTGGTATCAACTGGATATAATATTATACCTGCAGAAACTCCATTGAAATATAATTATTAGTTTGGCATATTCCTTGTACAACGAATATTTCCTTCATAAATAACCGTTACAAGAGCGGACAATGAAAAATCTTTATTCTTTCTGGCCCCAATAACGAGCGCTTTTTATCACATTGTTATCCCGGTCTGAAATATGTTGCCCTAAAATAAATCGGTAAGAAATTAAAAAAATCAAGCACATTCAAGGTCTCTTACATTGTGACGTGTCCTACTTGTTTGATCTTAGTATACGACGGAATGTGATTGCTTATATTTATTTAGTACCAAAACCAAGAGGATCAGTTGGGTGATTAGTTTTATTTATTTTTGACTTTATTATATTACTCGAGATATATTATACACCCTGGGGTATATTATAGGTCGATGTATAAACATAATTAAAAGTCAAATCTTGTCATTGTTCATAAGTCATCGATCATGAGGAGTGAGAGATTATCCACCATTTCACACCAAGATATTCTCTCTCCCTCGACACGCGTTTATGGACTTATAGTTTATTTTACAAAAAATATAAAAACGAAGATGCATAAATAATATAATAAAACTTTTTCCTGAACACATGGAGCTTCTAATTTAACTACGAAACGTAACGTGACTGGAGCAAATCTCTTCCCGCCCTCATTTCGATATCCGCTATCATTTTCCCGGCTCGAAACCGGCTCATTTCGCGCCTCAATCACAGTCGGGTGAAATTTATTGAATAATGAAATCGGGAATTACTCCAACAATATCCTGCGAGAAGAACATAAGTAATTTCGTTTTAAGAACCCGCGGAATGGGTTTTAGGGGAACGTTGTTCTTGCTTATCTGACATCAAACACGTGCCGCCCACAAGGGGTCGCGTTTGTGGGTTGACATGCATGTGCTTACCATTATCCGTGTTCTTGAAGGAACATTAAGTGTACGCGTATAAATTTTTTACCAACATTAAATTATTAACCACGCCTTTTTCAGATCCGATATGAAAACAAAATTTAAAAAAATCGTCTGTAATGCAATGACTTAATGTACCTACCAACGAGAGTAGCAGTCACAATAACTCCGCTAATTAATTCACTCGCTTATTTACTCCTATCCGCGATGCTAACATCGCGCTCAATTAGGATAAACATATAACGATAAGGATATAAGAAATGCAGTATTTAATTATAAGTATTAATGAGTAATCTAATCTCGTATCTATTGTGTCCCCGGCTGCGGTGATCGTTATATCCCGACTCTATATCAGCTTCTTAGCATTGTCACTGATCGACTAGCAATAAAATAATGACGCCACGTGTGGATAAAATATATTACTATATAACAGGACTACTTTAACTTTATAACATCATTTATTTAAGCAGAGCGTATTAAGAACTCCTTAGCTTTGACGTTTCATTTTGTAATACAAGGAGTAAGTAACGTCACTGCTATAACGAGGATAGTAGGCCCCCAGATCAGGCATATGTCAAAGAGACTTCTAATGCATGTCATTTTAACGGTCCCTTCATATTTATAACCTAAATGTAAAAAGCCCAAAGCTCGCCTTCCAGTAATCTCAGTCAAATAAAATGCTTTGTCTCTAGAAGACAGGACAGCTCCCTTTGTATCCGCGCGGTGCGTGGACAGCTCACAAGAACAGACGTGAGGGTAACTTTGTCGACATTTACACGAGACATTTAGGAAAATAGTATCACTATTATTCAAGTAAACGCTTCACAACGACATAATGGCCTGCCTTCACGACTTATCGAGCGCAGATACCATAATATACGTATACCATAACTGTTCACACTGGTCACAGCAAGAATAAATAGTTTCATACTAATTCGTTGCATATTACTTGGGATCGAACTTTGTAGAATGTATTTTTTAGGATGGTGATTATTCTTTGTTTTAAAGTACATAGAGGTACTAATTTATTTTGCTGCTACGATATATGAAAGCCGCAAGATTTACGACAACAATTAACTTTTATTTTCTTCAAGGCATAGTTTAGGGTACAAAATATAGAAAAATAAAAAAAGTAGTAACCTGCTTCTATTTTCAAACAAAAGATAAAAGCATTTATTGTATCCCCTTTTGTTCTAACATCGTATCCTTCTCATGGAAAAAATATCTTGTTATAGACTATTTGGTATCGACATTGGAGCTGTAAGGCGATTGTGCGTGGTCCACTCTCGTCCTCTTGAAGTTTAATAAGCGGAATGTATCGATAGTTGTGTGCGCGGGCCTCGGCTCACGTGGCCCAATTGCCGAGCCAGGGGACGTGTTCAACTTTGCGTGAAATTCTTTTATCATTGTCACATCGTACGCCTGTCTGTGTTTAATACAGCAGCTTAACCAGCCACTTTCAAGCTTACTTTGTTATCAATAAGCATGTTATTTCGTGCACGTAAATAAAACTCTTTCTTAACCATTACTTATTACATATGAGTGCAAATATTTGAAGGCAAACAACAATCGTATTGAATTAAAATTACGTTTTTCGTTGACAACCTTCATAAATCTTTATTGAGTAGGTATGTACTTAGGTAGTTGGAACTAAAACAAACTACAATAAATAAAACCTTTTCTACAATGGCTTATGTTGCGCTTCAAATAATTCTTAAATTTTTATAATGTTAGAGAATAATATATAATTATTAATAATCTATTATTATTATTATTGTTATTATGATCCTGAATTGTCCCACTGTTGAGCAAAGGCCTCCCTTCCCTCTTTCCATCCCTTCCGATCCAGAGCTTTTTATATGCGTAAATATGTTGACATGGCAATATTCCTTCGCTTTAAGCATAAAATAAGTAATAAGTTATGTTATATATCCTTAGTTGCATTTTTTTTTATTTTATTATTAAGTAAACCAACGATATGTATGCACGTAGGTATGTGTCAGTATTAGGAGCTGCGTGACAATTGGCATCGACGCCGGTGCCGGTCCATTCGGCTCGATGACCTGGAAAGCGGCAAAAACAACAAACCAAGTTCGCGATATTCCGAGCAACATATAAAATATGGCGCCCTACAAATGAACAAAATATACATTTGGTGCTCACTCGATCACGTGAACACCGTGACAAATGGACACCTCCCTTTGATTTAATGTTATCACGCCCGACATTGGCGGATTTCATTTCTGTAATTTATGAGCAGGGTCCTCTTATTTCGGAAACATTGCAATGTGTACGTCTTGTGTCTATACCAACATTGTAACTATGAAAATGTCAACTTTTCACGGCTTCACCGCTGAACCAAAGTTACTGAAGATAGCTTTACGAGCCCAAGGATGGACAAAGGGTGCCAAAAACGAAGTTTACTAATGTGCGGGTAAAAACTTGAAAAGTAATGTTATGCACATTTTAAAGTGTGAATAAAATTATAAACCGCTCACCAGGAAAGGCGAACAAGCTAACAGAACGTGAACATGAGTTTTTAAGTATAGCTATCTGTTGAATTTATCTAGTTTTGCAAAATTTTGTTACGAAACCTTTACCGTTTATGTAGGTACTTAGACTACTTAGTACAATTTATCGGATGCACCTCGAGAGTAGAAAAGGAATAATTTCGATCTTCGTTATTAATAAGTCTAGCTGTCACGAAGAATGCAAGGAGATAGCATTGCTGTGTTCACTTACAGACTACTTTCATTGCGTAAACACTCACGAACATCTCTTTATACATTTGAGCTGGTTACAAATACAGCAGCTCTCCGCTCTTCTTGATTGTGTGGTGGAAGTTGTACAACATTAGTGAACTAGAGAATGTGTAGTGTTTGATATAATATAGATATTGTTGCTAATGAGCCTCCACTCAGCTCCAACCACAGTCTCTCAGTGGAGCCTAATATACCGACATTCATAATGAACGAATCAAGTGTTATGTTGTTGAATAAGATTTACAGAGCTTATTTAGGTAGTTTTACAATAACTTGCCACACGTTCATGATGTGAATAAGATATTAAGAGCGAAACTCTAACAAGTCGTTAAAGAAAAATCGACACCCAATGACGTACAAACGTACTTAGGTCCTCGCTATTATTATTGTACTTGTAGTGAACACGAAACAACTATAAAAATAGAAAAGGATTCATGAATACGCCGTTAAAATTATCACTGAAACATAAAGTGTAAACAGTTTTCATAATTTTTGTAAAGAATTTTGTGTCCAGTAAGGCTTTTAGCGGCCCTCTTGAACACAACCAGCGATAAACTCTATAAAATATTAAACTGGTGGTACTCAGTTAAATTCTCTGTTTATACATCACAGCGCGCTGTAAACACTGCATAACTTTTGACAGTAAAGTATGAACGTTGAGGGATTATGGAACGAAATGTACAAACTCGTGGAGTTTAATTTAATATAACAAAGAAAACACAAGTTTAATTTAATAAGGTTCGTCGCTCAACTTTGGCCGGGTATTTGCAGGCTCATTGGGAAATGGACGGTGATTGTGGTTGCTTTGACTATTGTGGGGGAAGGAACCTTTGATTGAAACGATACTCGTTACTTGTACTTTATTATATACTATATATATACAATACAAGTGGCCCGCCTCATGATCGCACGAGTAGCTCTGAGCAACTAGACCGGATGAAATGTGACGACATACGAGACAAAGTGACTACTGGGGAAAAATCTTTTCGGGGATATTAAACATAGTATACTACAATTTATAGATAGGTATCATAAGCAAAGTGAAACCTTTTTTCTAGAGTGTAACTCATTTAGAGAATGCAGAAGAAGTAGGAGAAGTATTCCGCTGCAGTAAGATGCACGACCGGTTACAGGCTTTACACATATGTTTTTATTATCAAAACAATTTTAATTCTTACATAATAAGTATGTGCCTAAAATAAATAATTCTCATTTTGCTCGTAGTCCCATCAGCACAATAGGTACTGCATAAAATAAAATCCTGTATAACTTTAACAAAATTCTGTTAACTGTACGTTAAAGCTAATTACGTATTTGGTCCCAGTGGGCCGATTCAAAAATGCTATCAGGCGACTGAGCCCGCAGTTCCATGTTCCTGTATCCTCCTAATACCATCCTTATCCATAATTAAGTTAATTTAAGCTCTCCTATTACGATCTGAGATTAAGATAGTAATACACGATCGATATTATCTCATCCCATTCCATCTGATTCATATCCTGTACGTACTCGTAGTATGGGACCTCATTTTCTTTAACTACATAGAGGGACCTATCAAATAGGATCCCAATATTCGCCGTTACTATAATTCCGGCTCTCAGTCCACTCTACTCTCCACATGTGCAAGTTCTATATAGATCTATACGCAAGCTAACTCTGTCGCGTATTCAAGACTTTCATTCAAAGTTTAGGAGTTGAGCTCTTATTTGGGATAGTTGTTTAAGCACAAAATCCGTTTGCCACTTTCATCCCGGCTCCCGTTTCTTAACAAACTTTGTTGAAATAAACTATCCTGAGATGTTTATCTCGTGCCATTATACGTTAAGTAACTAAAGTTTTTTCAATTAACTTTCTGCATTTTCTGCCTTTAATATAAACAGGGGATTAATTTACCTCACGCCGCGCCGTTATTATGCTTCTCTTAGGATTATTAATTTATAAATATGATTCGTTTTAGTAATAAGCTCCCGAACAATATCCGCCCTCGTTATGTACTTGTTTGCTAAATCCTGAAGAGCCCGCAAAACAAACGTGCAGAGGCAGTCAGACCCGACGCCGCTCGACGCAATTTATTGGGAGTTAGTTCCCAACAT
>OZ037716.1:12745418-12855418 GCA_964035505.1 Watsonalla cultraria
ACATTCGCGTTTATAATATTAGAAGGACTAGTAGGATTTTCAGTCCCATAAAGTACTACAAACTTTAACCGTTATGTGCCACTAAGATTTAAATTAAATAAACCGTGTTGAGTGAATAGTATCGTAATGTGTATGGCAAGTTGGTGTTTAGTGCGAGGCAGAGTTCCCAACTATCGATCCAGGATTGAAGTTGTCCAACAGTACGACAGATGTACACACATTAAAACTAACCCCCTTAAATTTGAGTGTCGAGCGAAACGGCCGGACTTACATTTTATTAGGGCTTTGCTAGCTTTAGCTTGTTTACTCGTATATCGTTGATTTATTAGCATCCAATTATTGTACAACTTTCGCCATTAAACTTGATGTATTGTAATAATGGTAGGCACTAGCTTAACAGTTTCGTGAAGAATTTAGGGCCCGCATCCCAAACATAAGCCTTTTCTATCCGAGTAAAGCGGACAGTGATGGATTTCAAATACGTCATAAATAATACGTCTAATTTTTACAATAAGAGTCTGCCAGATACAGAATATTATGGCGAAAAAATCTAAACAGTTAAATAAAATTGAAGTGTCTGTTTCTAATTCCAAGTCAATTTTTTTCATTGAATGCATATTAAAGTATATACCTACGGTACAAAAATAAATTAGCACTATTTTACATTTTTTTCTCGTACTCTGTTTGTTGCGGCTAATCTCTGAATCGGCTGGACTAATTTCAACGGGACTTTTTTTGCTTCTAACTGATGTTGCATGGAGTAACTTAGGCTACTTTTATTTTAAAAAAAGAATGATATATGAAATAAAGCCTAAGCGGGTGAAACCACGAGGCACAGCTAGTCAGAAATATTAATTGAGATTTACAAACCAGAACGAATTTTCAATCAATCTGAACAATGCTTAAACTAAAAATTGGCTCGGGAAGTAGTGACAGGACAAGATAAGGATATTCAAAGACTTCTTTATTCAATAAGGCTTTGGTACAAATAGTATTCAATCCTATAAACATCAATCGCATCCAAAGACACGGAGACCTATTCTATTAGACCTAATATAAGCAATTGTTAGGATTCAGTAGAGCATGAAAAATGTCATATCAATGTCTAGCCGACGGCTTTATTGGCAAGCTATTCAGTGTTCTCTTTCGTTGATCCTAATTATTTACGAGATCAGGTAACGCAGAAAATATTGCATCTCAACGTTTTTTATTTTTATGTAACGTAAGTATTTATGCAGCGAATTCTACGCGCCAGCATTTATAATGAAAAGAAAAGCATAGCAATCATAATAATATAAGGCATGTAATAAATTATGTCACGATGGACTTTAGTATTGTCTGTTTTATTCGCGTCGAGGTCATCAGGAAAATTATTTGGTGATTTGCTACTTTTAAAAAGTGTTTCTCATTCCACCACATTTCCTTGTTGATGACGCGTCTCCTTGGAACTGCCAAGGATTCTTTTTCGTTCCCTCTTAAGTAGATACTTCTCGTTTTATATAAGGAAAATTATATATTATGTACCTACTAATACTGCGTAGAATTTTGACAATTGTGCACATGATTCGGATAGTTTGAATACTATTGGAGCCGTGGTGGCCGTGGGATTTGAGCAGTCGTCTGCTACGCAATCGACGCAAGTTCGAATCCCAGCGGGGCCAGTACCATTGAGGTATTCTTAAAACTTATGTTTAGTGATTTCGCACCACGTGCTTTACAGTGAGGGAAAACATCGTGAGGAAACCTACATATGATTGAGAAGTAATTCAAAGACTTATGATAGTGCCTGAGACGGCGATAGACTCACCTCTGTCACGTTGGCACTTAACCATCTTCGGCGAAAAGTAGGTGTTGTTATTACTTCGGGGAATACAGGCGTGAGCATATGTATTGGATGGAGAATAACCAATCAATGTTTATTATTATTTAGAACACAGCCAGAGGTATGATTTTCAGAACGATCTCACACTACGTAATCTTCACAATGAGATCACTTAATAGGTGAAGTCAATTACATTATTTAACTCAATCTGGGTTGATTGTATTTGTTTACAAGGTTTGCCAATTAATTCCCAAACCGCACTGTGATTCCAGTCTCACCTCAAACCGTCCATCACGGGAGGTGGCGCCACTGTGGAGCTTAAACACGTCGAAGCCAAATGTTATTGGTAGACGGAGTTCACTGCATTGTTTCATCGGCTTATTATAACTACGGCGCCAGGGTTAGTCTTAATGTTATTGCGGAGAAGTGATCCTAACTTGTAATTAAGTCAACCGATGGAACCACTGTTTCAAGATAATTGGTTTTAGATAATATTACTTACCGGCCATTTGGTTGCGATCCAATTTTCAAAATCTGGTTAGGTCAATCCTCTAGTCTAAGGTTTCGTATATTAAGCTATTTATTACAGACATATGCTCATGTCTGTATTCCCTGAATGGGTATATCCCTATATATTATACAAATTACTTAGTACTGCTAGCAGTAGACTGTCTGCTGTACTAATTAATAGCAGAACATAGTGTCAAAAAACTTCCAAAATGGCAATAATTATAGAACATTTATGTTATTGAGCTGTACAAGCATTTCTAAGAAGTTCTTGCTCCTCAATAAATCAAGATTCAATGTGCCCCTTTACGTGACATACACATTTCTTGCAACTTTGTTTGGCTACAAAACATGCAACCCAGACGGATTTATTGAAACTATTCAGTAGATTCAATCCACAAGCTACGATTTCATGAGCAGTGTTTGAGACTAACTTATCAGTAGCGACGTCATCTTCGCATCGTCGAGGGAGTGCAAGGAGCGAGTGGGAGACGTGCCGATATCTCCGGAGCGCGCACTGCACTCAACAAGTAGGGAGCCACCATGTTTTATTGCTCCACTCATACACACATGTTTTATTTCACACTCAATTCTCCACTCGGTTGGTTGAACAACTAACTTTCCGCGGAGGATAAACAACAACGAACAAATCAGTTTACCTACATGAACATAAGATACATTGTCTGCCAGCAAGGCGAGATACAGTAAATACAGTAAGTCTTCTTTGAATTACTTTACCTACTGAATATTGTCTCTCAAAGTATTTTTATATGTGTTCGCTAACTACTGAAAACACGCATAATTCACACAGGAGCAATTTACAAAATAAATATGTATGTACTGTCAACTCCTAGAATGGAAAAACGAAGACACCAATCAAACAACAAACTATATAATTACGTTAGTTCCACCTGAGGGTCTAGTGCGAGTTTTACACTGCCGCCGTCTCAAGTAACCGCGTCGACGTAAACGAAGATTTGTATAGGATTGGAACAGCGCCTCTGTCGGCCTAAACATGACACTATTGTGAGCCCATGACGTGACGGCGATTTTATGAAATCTCGCATTCGGTACTCTTGACTGTATGCCCTTAAACAACGTGATTCTATTTAATTACCTGATTGAATTCCCATGGTTTGTATCTTTAATAATGTGTCGAGTGTAATCCTCGAAAAGATTAAAGTCGTGTCTCACTAATTGTATGTAGCCTAAGCTCACTCTTCGTCCGTGCTACTAATGTACACAGGATTATCGATGTCGATGCATTAGCTCGCTGCTTGTAACTACATTGTGTTGTTCCATTCAAATTGAATTTGTTGAATGAATTTAGTTGTTGTTTACCAAATAGATTTTATTTAACTTTGAATACCAGAGGGTTTTCGAACATGAATGGTGTGTTTCATGTGTCGGATTAAAACATACCTACATATTATTCAGAATGCGAGCTTACAGCGTATACACCGTTATGACGTTAAATCCTGTTGAATTTTATTTTAAAATATATATATTTCTCGACACAGAACACTTCTAAAATGTATGTAGCCTATCGCTTGCCAGCCAAGCGTATGTTTCTAATAAATCAATCGGCTCAAAGAGGAGTGACGTGTTTGTTTGCATCGAGCGGAGTGAGCACAATATGTGATGGAACAATAAAAGTAGCCTGTTACCGGAACAGGCCATTACAGTAGCTTGCATCATTCATGAGTACACCCAACTTCTATTGTGCTATGTTAAAAAGCTTTTAATAAAATTCCGGCAATATGTCGGACGACGGAAGCATAAAGGTTGTATAAGCAGTTTTCACCACTTCAAATAAACCGTCACGTGAGTAATTGAAGTATTTCTTCCAAGAAGAAAAGTAATTTTACATCATTTTCATTTATTTACTTATTTAGACATGTACATATTTAGTAAAGTTTGACTGTGTTTATATAAGGCTTTGGCTATGTTTAAGGTTTATTTTTGTGTTCATATCAATATATCTAAATCTGCGAAATGGTCACTATAAATTAGTTGATTTAGTCATTAGTCAAACAGCCAGTGTAAGTGAAGCGCATGCCTGGCCACCCGGCGCGGTGTGCACGGCACCTGCCGGACGCTGGCCTGTCACAGTTATGGACCCGCCGACCTGGAATTTAATTTGCCAAGTTATAGCATTCGGGCGAAGATTAATTTCGGTCCTGATTTAGAGGCAGCCTTGGGAATATTATAATTGGTAATTATTTCCAAGCGTGTTTACAGTAGATACGCAGATAATTATTTATAATATTAGCGTTGTGGTGTATTTACGGGTCTGCGTTTATTTGCTTCTTAAACAACCCCATCGTTATTTACATTATTATCAAGCAACAACCATAACATGGCGCTCTCGGCCTCTCCCGTGAGACTCAATATGGCAATATTATGTACGTATGTTAAATATTCAGGTGGAAGCCCACAAAAATACGATCTCCATTATCATAATGGGTGGATAGTAAATGAGTTACTACAATATATCCAGTGTATAGTCGATGATAGAGGCAGTAAAACAGAACGGCGCTGTATAACCATAATGCACACTATGCGGTGCAGCTGTCGGCGCCGCCGCTTTACGACGCTCCCACACATTAAAACTTACAGCTACAGCCTTCGGTAACCATTTATATTTACCTACTTTTGTAATTAACACACAAGCATTATATTAAAGCTGCTTCGATTGAATTGAAAAAAACATATGAATCGAACATACTTTCAAACTTCAAAGTTGATAACAAATGTTGGTTCTATCACAAGTTTTATCAGCTGCTAGTTCTTATCTACACATAATTCTTCTAAATATACAGTGAATACAATCCTCGTGAAATCGACAAAGTTTTGTTAATCGAAAAACTTTACCAAGAGTGGGTTGAATGTGTGGGGGTAAGCAACGCCTTGCGCTTGTATTTATATGACGTGCTCGTGTTATTTATAAGGCGATATGTCTGCCAGAACAATAACTGGGAGCAGTTGGTGAGTGGCTCGGAGTGCAGGTGAGCGACTCATTAATAGCAGGCGGTAAGTTGGTAAGGTGAGTGATGCCGGTGCTAATTGCTCGCCGCTGTGCCGAGCCACATAGTGGCTAGACGGCGGTCTCGGCTGATCTTATGTGCCATTCTAATATTCGATCACGCAACCAAGTCACTCAACTCACGCAACTAATTGATATATATTTCCCAATACAGCCCAAAGATTGCCTGCAATCGGAAATATCTATCTACGCCTTACCTTAAGTCGAAAACATGTGTAAACATTGATATAATTTCAAATATAAACATAATTTAATACCTAAAGCCAAACACTACTCAAGAAAATTTTATTACCAACTAAGCTCATAGCAACTTAGCAGTTTAGAGGAGGCGCCCGGAAGCTGGATTATTAAAACGTAAACAATGTCTATGAACCCAGAAGAAGTTATGTGGCTGAAAATAATTAAACAGCCGTAAATCCTCGCTGGAGCTCGTAATGTAGGGGGTTATATTTATTAACGCAGTGACAAATCGGACTGTGAACTCGTAATTAATTTAGTTGTAATCCGCTCACAACTCGCACGCACGGACTGCAGCCCGCTACTGGTGATTACACAATACAACCCGACGCGCGCTGTAAATGATGCCACGCCACATCATTCTTATGTATGAACATGACATGTTGATCATGACATGTACATACAATGTATCATATTTTTATTTGAGGATCATCATTACCCCGGCCTTGTTGAGGTCGGCTCGCAATTGTGCTCGATTTAACCATGCACAGTACTAATACTTCAAAAAACTAAAGAAGAATTGTAAAAATATTTCCTGATGTTCTGAATGCTGCCATAATTTCCTATTAAACCCTTAAGAAATGAGTACCGAAATGTGAAATAATTGGAGGAATGATTCGTGCTCGATGGAACGAGTGAGTGGTCCTCGGGTATCAATATACCGTCGGCAACAATGGCAGGTGAAGTGTGCTCAATAAGACTCATTGAAAGGATTGTACCGAGATGTGACCCGAATCATATATAGCTGGGGAGTAACGATAATTGCGCGCCTTTGTGTCCGTCGAGAGGCACCATTATGCGCACACAATATGCACCGCCCTCAGCGCGTGGAAGGCGGCTTCTTATACTACCTTCGGCTTATCAATACGGTGTATTGTTGCGCCCGATGCAACCACGCTACAGTACGAGTAAGATGTACATTCCGTATACTGCGCCAGGTATCCCATTCTGAAGATTCAAACTCGTCTAAAATTTTAATATATCAAAATTCGCTAGCGCACCTTTAAGTTTTTGTTAAGGAACTTAAATGATAGGAACATTTTCCAACGTTTTCATGTGTTTATGGGTATTATATTTTTATAGTAACATGATTGCTTTTACCATTAACATGATTTACAATTACCTATGAACTTTCAAGTTCTCAGACATTTTGTGAAGTAATTACCTCCCTATCGGACAAAGGTACTGTAGGTTTCCCTTATAAGTTTTTCCTTTGTTGACGTGTTTGCGCTCCGCTGGCCTGCTAATGGGATCATTGTTGAACGCTTTGACGTATCGGTAACTAGAAATTTAATTTGTTATATTGAAAGTATAATCCCTGACTGCAAGTTTACCGTGAAGGAAATAATGCGAAAGAACTTGCTTACGTCAGAAAATTGGATTTACGCTTCATCGGTATCGACATTTTATTAGGTATATTTAGTGAATAGTGGTTCTTGCAAATCACAGGATTATTGGAACTACATCAAAATCAAAATCAAAATCAAATATATCTTTATTCGATTAGACTTCATACAAAGTACTTTCAAATCGTCAGAATGACACAATTACACAGGATTATACATGCTACCGCCAGGTTCGGAAGGTTGATTTTACTGAGAAGAACCTGGCAAGAAACTCAGTAATTACTCTTTTAAAGAATATTATACAGTTTTAAAAATACAAAATAAATTGTTCAAGCAACTATAAGCCCATGGACACAGTTCTAATGCTCAATTGTCAAAAATAAAAACTAAAAATATAGTACAAATATATGTGAGCATGGCAAATTCCAGCCAGTCAAAGCAAAATTAAGATTAATTAATTGTAGCAAAAGTACAGTGCCAATGGGATTATTTACAAACATTATCAGGTACATCCCAGGCTCCCTTATCACAAATATAATCACTTACAGTATAATATCCTTTTTCAAGCAAAACTGATTTAATTGTTTCTTTAAATTTGTTGAAGGGCAAGTTTACAATTTTTGTTGGTAATTTATTATAGAAGCGTGTGCTCTGTCCTAAAAATGAGCCATGCACTTTTTGTAGGCGATGCGCAGGCACTACAATTTTATGTTTGTGTCTTGTGTTTACATTATGCACATCACATTTCCTTTGAAACGATCCAATGTTTTGATGCACAAATAATAAGTTAGCTAAAATATACTGTGAGGCCACTGTCAAAATTCCAATTGATTTAAATTTTTCCCTTAACGATTCTCGCGGTCCCAAAATATATATAGATCGTATAGCCCTTTTCTGTAGTGTAAATATAGAGTCTATATCAGCAGCTTTGCCCCAAATTAAAATAGCATAGGACATAACGCTATGAAAATAAGAAAAATATACAAGTCGAGCTGTTTCTATGTCGGTGAACTGTCTAATTTTTCTAATTGCATAAGCTGCGGAGCTGAGTTTTCCTGATAACTTGGATATATGTGGGCCCCACTGAAGTTTATTATCAAGGGTTACACCTAGAAATACTACAGAATCTACTATTTCCAAAGTTTCACCATTTACCATGACCTTTGTATCAACAGGTTTGACGTTTGGTAAAGTGAATTTAATACATTTAGTTTTTTTGGCATTTAAAACTAAGTTATTTACATTAAACCATTTCAATACCTGATCAAGTGCACTGTTTACATCTTCATAATTCGTTTTGGCTCTGTCGACTTCAAACAAAAGAGATGTGTCATCAGCGAACAGTACAATATCACACGTATTCTTTACTAAATTTGGTAAATCATTAATATATACTAAGAATAGAAATGGTCCTAGGATTGAACCCTGTGGGACGCCCATTAGTACTGGAGAACCGGAAGATCTGACCCCATTTACTTCGACTTTTTGAATCCGTTGACAAAGATATGATTTGATTAGGTCGAGTGCCCTACCTTTGACACCGTAATAGTTTAATTTAACTAATAAGGTTTCGTGTTGTACACAATCGAATGCCTTGGATAGGTCGCAGAATACACCTATCATGTCGTGAGCGTTTTCCCACGCTCTATAAATATGTCTAAGAAGTGCAACACCAGCATCAGTGGTTGAACGACCTTTGGTGAAGCCATATTGCTCACCATGTAGAATATTATTAAGATTAAAGTAAGCGACTATTTGATTCAGCATAATTTTTTCGAAAATTTTGCTGAGGGCTGGCAAGATAGAGATCGGTCTGAAGTTAGTAGGGTCACTAATATCACCACCTTTAAATAATGGAATAACTTTACTATATTTCATGAGATCCGGGAATACACCGCTCTTAATACAACTGTTAAAAATGTCAGCTAAGTAAGGGGCAATTATGTCAATAATATCGTGAAGTACTTTCACTGATATATCCCATAAATCACCAGTCTTTTTGGAATTCAAACTTTTAAATGTCTTAATTATTTCAAAAGGCGTGATAGAACAAAAACTAAAGCTAGTGCCGCACTTAGAAACATTTAATTTCAGTAATAATTCGGCGTCTGTGGGAGATGAATTTAGGGAACTAGTAGTTACTATAGGAACATTTGCAAAGAACTTGTTGAAAGTTTCAGCTATTTCACCATCGTCTTGGATTACTTTGTTATCTATATTTAAAGTTAAACGACAATCGCGACTTTTTGCCTTTCCCGTCTCGGCATTAATAACGTTCCAGGTAGTTTTTATCTTATTATCAGAATTCTTGATTTTCTGGGCAAGATGCAAGGCTTTAGCTTTTATACAAACTTTCTTAAAACATTTAGAGTATCTAGTTACGAATGCTAAGAATTCAGGACTATGATCATTTCGTTTCATACCATAAAGTTCATACAACTTCCTTCTACTTTTATGGATACCTACAGTTGCCCACTCATTGAATTTAGCTTTACTATGTTTCTGAACTGTTTTTAGTTTAAATGTACTATTGAATTCCGTTTGTATAACGTTAAACAAGCTATTGTAAAGAGCATCAGGATCTTCTTGTGGCCCTTGCAGATAAGGTATCTTGCTTGCTAAGTTAGACCTGAAATTTGCTACAAGTTTCTTAGTAATAGGTCTGTAAGTGGTTTTACTTACTACATTATTAGTTTTATTTAATATTGTGATTTTTTGACCACAATGGTCTGACGTTAGATCACTGATAATAGATTTTTCCAGGGCCTCACAATCGCAGAACACATTATCTAGATATGTCGCAGAAGTGGCAGTTATTCTAGTGGGCTCCAGAAATAAATGCTTTAAATTAAAAGAGTTAAACAAACTAATTAAACGCACCGAAAGAGAATTATTTTCTAACAAGTTAACATTAAAATCGCCACACACTACAATGCCTTTATTAAGGCCCGCAACACGTCTAAGGGCATCTTCAAGGATTGATTCAAATGAACAGAAATTGCCAGATGGGGGACGATATACGCATATTATTACATTTCCTTCTAGTTCTATACACGATAGTTCGGCAGTGCGCTCGATTGACAGGTTTACTATATCACTACGCTCTTTACATTTAACATTATTAGATACTAAGATTAACGAGCCTCCATGAATTGCTGATTTTCTGACGAATGCACTACAAAGTCTATAATTACTATTATTGAGCAATAGCTCATGATTTTTAAGCCAGTGTTCGGTTAAACAAAGCACATGAACGTTATGGCTTTCCAAAAATAAATCAATTTCTAATTGTTTGCCAGCCAAGCCTTGTATATTTTGGTGCACTACGTTAAGGCGACAGAGCCGTTTGACGAGGGACTCGGCCGTTGTCTCAGTTACTAGTTTAAAGAACTAGAACAAGAACTAATTTCTGTGTTACTAGAACAATGTAACACCGTTTGATTACTTAACCTATGTTTTGTTATAGTTGCTATAACACCGTTAATATTATATGCTACCAATGTAGCGATCATATTCATGCATTTTTTGGGGATGTAAAACAAGTCCCCAGTTATAATAAATCCACTAATAAATTTATTAGTGTCAAAAAAAATAATATTGTCGCTATGACAACCTGTCCTATAAATTACATTATTTAACCTACCTATATAATCATTTTGCCTGTCAGTGTAGCTCTTACTATAGGGGAAAGCAGTTAACATAATGTTGTGTACATTTAATTGTGACAGATATTCTAAGCCGCTTATTAATTCACTTTTGTGCACCCTAAGTCCCTCACCTATCAAAACAATCACAACAGATTGAGGATCTATTGTCATACACTTGATTTTATTAATTATTTGTGTGTATGTGGCCCCTGGCATACAATAATTAACTACTGTACCGCTAATGTGTCTAACGAGTAATATACCTATGTTTTTACCTAGGCTATCTGAAAACACTAAGGTGTTGTGTATAGGTCATCAGTATGATTTGGAAAAGTTTTATATTAAAAAATATTTATACAACATAAAGCTTTCTATTATAGTTTGAAACATTTGAATACCTAGCAGTCGTGTAAAATTGAAAATTATCCAACGATATTTTTCATGGAAATTCAAATGTACTCAATATGAATAATAACAAACACGCGAAGCTACTATCACCAATGTTATCGACGCTGCATGGAGAGCGCGATTGTCGTTAGTTGATAATTACAGTTAGTTCCGTGTTCCGACACAAGTTGTTCCATCCAACTTCCCCGCGTCCAGTAGCGCCGCGCTTCCGACCCACTTCGACACACGGACTCTATACACTGGATTGTTATTTTCTATTCCTCGCTCGTGATGCCTTTATCAACTGGTGGTTGGTCTTTGTTCAATAATGAACCATATTTTCATACTATATTTATGGCTATCGTCCGATTGTTATTAAATATAACAGAGCTCGTTTTAGAAACAGGTCCGTTTTGTGCTGTCTGCTATCAAACCTTTAGATTTTACGAACCATTAGAATTAACTCGTTGCGGTTGTAAATTTTTAAGTGTTAGAGAATTGTATTCCTCGCGATCGTGACCACAAATCAGCATTGCCACTTTAAATAAAACGCAAAATATACTTCATTAATCTCGGACGAAGGACTTCTGTGTAGCTAGTCAATTAGAACGTTGTTCTCATTCAGCTCTTCAATGAAATGTAATGTGAATGTAAATTCCAAGAAGCCAATTAACTGTAGAGCTTCCGTAGCGCTGGCAATAGCTCCGTACTGTTGTGTGGTGTTTTTGTTATCAAGTCGCTATCAAGCGATCGGCCGGCACGGGCAGCACGGCGAACATTACATTAAAGAGAACGACAGGTAGGTTGACTGCTTACATTGGCGTAGAATCGTCGCAATCATATATTTCATAGTACCTCGCATCAGTTCGTAGAATTTTTGTAACTTATGTAGTTATACTTCGCGCCTCGTCCGAAGAGATTACCGCGTAAATGTCACCACTCTTGCTCTTAGAGAAGAAAGAGAATGCCGTTTGTACCTCCTTTATATATTCTTCATTTCGCTAGTAAAATAGGATAGAACTTCACTTATAGATAAGTTAGTTTAGTCATCAATGTATGAGAATCTACCTTCTCCAAGAAAATATAGACCATATACTCCCAAGAGCTGTTGCCACACTTCTGGCATCCAAGTCGAATATACCTGTTTATATTGGTCTCGTAAATGTTTACAGGGTGCTTGTTGACGCTTTAAGTATTGGAAACTGCACAATCTTATTACAAAATAAATTGTCCTAAGATAAGATCATAAGCCATCGTCTGAAAACCAAGGTATGGTAATTAATTCAAAGTTACGTTTACCTACTAATAAACGTATATAAATGGTTAGTGACGGACAGTATACCTACATTTGGGAATTTTTAAAGAGAAGACTAAAAATGTTTGTCTTTGAAAGATGATATTTAGTCAAACCTAGCAGTGATCGAGTACATTTAAAATGGTCGTGTGTAGAGACGCGTGGCAAGATGTATAATGACGGTTGTAATATGCGGCGAGGACCGTAATAGCGAGCGCAAATTAATATTAATGTGGGTATGAATGGCTCGGCAATCGGCACAATGCGGGGCGATCCGAGCTCAACAAAGAACGGTAACAGACGGTCAGCTTTCTATAGCACCGGTCGACTATCTCATACGATCACATACGCACTGAGATCAAATACATTTATGCTGGTTGTGTATCTATACCTATGTGTACGTTTATAAGAAGGTGCTCCTCTTATCTTCAACGTATGAGAGCTGACCGTCTGTATGTACTTATTTTGTGCTCTGAGTGAATTTAGGACTGTTGCTACAAGGTACGCAAGGAATGGCCCTGATGATCTTTGTTTAGTTAATGACAGCTGCTTGTTTAGTTAATTAGAGATGCGACGCTGGGAGCGCAATTCATGTCGTGGTCCCAGAATTTTGAGATTCAAGCCTCACCTAAGTTTCCATAAATACTGAACATCTTTATAATATACTTAAACATATCTGAACGACCAACATGCACAGACAGATTAATATTTTTAAGCATTCTTATAAAAACAATTGAAATGCTAATATTGTTGACACTGAAGCTTAGGTCGTCTGACATTATACAAACCAACCTTTTAGTATATTTGTTAAAACAACACGCTCACGGGTAAACATGTCCAGGTTAGATTTCCCAGCGGGCGGGTTCATAGAATTTGTCGATATTTGCTTAATACCTACAGTTCAGCCAAGGAAATTAGACCTTAATATAATGGTTAAATAAAGTAGGATTTCGCATCGTTAGATGTTTACAGAGCATTTAACGCGTGAACGTTTAGCCAAAGTACGTATTGGGCGAAGGGTGATTTGTGGACGGTTATTTGTACGAGGAAAATATGACGAGGATAATAGGAGGATACGGCGCCCTAATATACCTCCGGCTGATTTGTTGTTGCTACTCAAATACACTCACAGTAGGAACACCACTTTCGGATCGTTTGCAAATGATTTAGAAAACGTTTTAAAATTATTGCGATGTGTGGAATTAGAAATAGAAATATTTATAAAGAAATATCAATGAGAAGTGTCCAGTATGAGAACAAAACATAAGTGTAAGGGGCCAGAAGTTCCACGTATTGCGCCGAACGGAGAGAGGACATTATTAATCCAATTATGATAGTTGGAAACTAGTCAGCAAGTTGGCTCATTACGGAGTTGGAGGACAATCCACTTGCGCCGATACTGTGATTGATACCCCAAGGACGGCGCCGATCACCTGCACACCGTTATAATCACTTCGGCGAGCTCACAACACGCCTCGATATTACACTGAAACACCATTTGACAAGTTGTTTGCGCCCTATTTAGCTGTTTGTTTTGTTAATATTGGAGGCCGGGACTATATCAAGTTTACTGAACAATCTATATTGTGCACACAATATAATAATTACAATATGAATGCGTAGGTATACTAGTCAGGACGTGCCATAGTATGGATATCTTCCATGCCACACCATTGTAACAGGAACGTAGGTATTTCCAGACAGTCTTTTATATTCGGCCTGAAAAATATTAATTTAATAAATTCTGAAGAAATCAATGTTTTACAAGACAGAAGAAGAAATAAATTCTTCCATTTAAAACAAATAAGCGACTATGATTTAAAAAATGCCAATATTTCATCGACAGGGCCTGTAATTACGAGTGCTTTTGTTGACCGTTGCCGTTTGGCGCACAAAAGGAATGATTGCGGTGGAGTGTGACGATATTCCCCCGAATACTTTAATCCCGCGTTGTGCTCCATTAGCGAAAAACGTAAAATACTTTCAACAAAGGCCTTCATCTCGCAAAAAACTCAAGTCTTCATTTATCGCACCGGCGCGTTTACTGAGATTATCGGAACATCTCAATCAGTGTCGGCGGTGATCTCCCGGGGGACATCGACGTTTTTACCTAACTAATAATTAACACCCGTGGCCTTTGCTGCTTCTCACTACACTATAGTTCTACTCGTCTCTTGTAATCGGTTGTGCTACTTTATACGTTATTATACGTTGGACGCGTTTCATCTAAATTTATAAAAAAAATCTTCTTCTCTGAGAATTAGCTTCGGCATTGGATTCAATTTCAGTTCTATTCAAAAGTAAAATGTTGAACATACACACTTGAACACTCATTGAACGTTATTTTTAAAGCTATTATTATTATTATTATTATTATTAGCCTGTAGTGTCCCACTGCTGGGCAAAGGCCTCCCTTTCACTTTTCCAACTTTCTCTGTCCTCAGCAGTCCTCTCCCAATCGCTCCTGAAAGCATCAAGCTCATCCCGCCATCTCCTCCGAGGTCTGCCGCGTTGTCGTTTCCTGCCATTTGGGGTCCATTTTGTAATGGTTTTCGCCCATAGCTCATCCGACATGCGGCAGACATGGCCAGCCCAGTTCCACTTTAAGTTGGCGGCAGCGTGGCCTACATCCGCAATATGTGTCATGGAGCGCAGTGTCGAGTTCCTCACATGATCTATTAGTTTCACTCCTAGAATGCTGCGCTCCATTGCTCGCTGGCAAACTGCGAGTTTGGACTTTTAAAATTTTATTAGTAAGCCATTTTTAAAGCTAAGTAAGCTTAATCAACCTAACTCACCGAATCTTGATGCATTCTGCATTAATTGCCTTTCTTAGCTATGTTATCTTAACTTAAATAAGTATTCAACAGACTCCATATACGGATGTTACTATTTTTCAAAATTGTCCTTATTCTACCGTTTACATCTTCATACACTCCATATCAAATAAGTATTTCCCCTTCAATTCATTTTCAATCACTGGAACCATTTTTATGTCTCCTAATGATGTCAGGTCAGTTCCATTTCTGATTCATGAAATGGGCCTCTGTGGCCCATTTCTGATTCATGCAGAATATCAGGCGAATAAAGCTATCCACAGTAGCGACAATAAATAGAGGCAAATTTCAACGACATAGCTATTAAGGTAAAAGGCCGACCCCAAAGTTAAGTAACGATTATGATCTTCCAACGTTCGCCGCTGCAGGAAGTGGCCATCGCTGGCGACGCGCCAGTGATCCCCCGATATAAAGCATTATTCATAACTGTCTCTTTACATCTCCAATTAACTAGCTCCGTGTCACACGGCCCATTCAATTTATATCCACTTTGGGACAACTTTAGATTAAAATTAGGTACGCCATATTGAATTTGATAGATCAGGTTATCGTGTTAGCGCAACAATGTGTTGTGGCTGACGACGAGCAATTTTGTTAACTCACCGGAGAGGAAAATTAAATAAAACTTCCTCAGATTGTCGCGCGAAGCAATTTAACTCCAATCGTTATTTTGACGTTTACTTTGGGACGTATTTTACATTAATCATTTTCCATAGGTTGGTTTCTTTCACTGTAAATAATTATTACCTTTTGCATGCTTATATTACCTGGATATTGATAAATCACGTTACCTCCCGACTATCGCCAACGAAGGTACCCCAAACGGAAAATAACCACCCTTACAGGATGATTTCCTTCGATGTCCGACTGTCTATCTGTTTGTCTTTCAAGACATTTCTTCCGAACTGGAAGGATAATTATGACATAAGCTATTATTTTGTAGTCTTAAGTCTTATACCATCAGCAATACTCTGTGTCCACACACAGTAACACGTACCCAAGCGTGTGGTTCATACCGCATCATCCACAATACTCGACGATTTAAAAGCGCTTCATAGTTCATTTGAATAATACGGATGTACTTAACGACTGGGGACAACGGAGCGGAAATACGTTTCTACAAAATAATGATATATCACTCTATCTGCTACACCAATAGGTTGTATAATATTTTTCATCCCACCATCTCGGAAAGAGTATTTTTAATCTTCAATATCTGAGTGGAAAAGCCGTTTTTATTCTCTAGAGGATAAGGTAAATTGAATTTAGAACATCGTGTGCACTTACGTGTGTAATACTTACCTGTCATAATGTAGTAATTAATACCTAAACTGAAATAAAAGTGTACCTATCTTGTGATTGTAAACTTTTTTTTTTGCATTTAGTCAATTCCTCGCTGAGGTGGAATGAAAAGTTACGTGTTGCACTCGAGTGCAAAGATTTTTCACCTCGTGCTCTTTTGATTCCCTCGCTAACGCTTAGGATTCTAATTTTAGAATCCTTCGCTTGCTCGGTCATCAAAATTTAACACGCGGCTAAAAAGCAACTTTGCACTCTTGTATAACAAATAACTATTATTCTACAAAAATAATAAAATACTGAAATTCCGCATGTGACGGGAAGAATAATAATTATTATAAGGTTGTGTCCCACTGCTGGGCAAAGGACTCCCTTCCTCTTTTTCACCATAGTGGTAAGAGGTTTAGACATTTAGCCCACCGCGCTTGTCTAGTGCGTGTTGAAGGGTGACCTACTGAGCCTGTTGGTGCAAGAGACCTTTCTCCGCCGCCGCCCAAGGCGTCATCCTGCATCGATGCCGTCTCTACCATTAGAACCTCCTTTAGAACTCAGTTTTCTTGTCGGAGCCGCTTATGGTGGCAGATTAACGTCATGTCGAGGACAGAATAAAAAAGTGATATTTAATTGAGGAAAAAGATACAACACACAAACTAAACAAATGAGAAAATGTTGACAGTATCGATATAAGTAGGTATTCCAGGTGCCAGCATCTATGTTCAAGTCGATCGATCATTAAGGACGCCATGCGTTAGAGGCAAGAAGCGAGGTGCTCTCAATACGTACTCTATCTAAGTGATTTTCTGCATTTAATAAAAAAATATTATAACTGGCTAATTTTGAACCCTATCCGACATTTGCTTTGATAAATGAAAGCTGGATCTTGTTTAAAAGAAACACTTAGCCGTTAGACACGTGAATAGCGGAGTACTATTGAGGTGCTCGTAAATAGCTGAGGGTCGGGCTGTTCATTAGCGCGGACCTTTGTTCGCGACCGGCCTGGCAAAAACAAATAGTGACTCCAAACACAACCGGCCTCCCTGACACCCAATAATCAACCTTACGCCCAACGCGATACGGCACACCCCGCCAGCAGCGAGTGAGACGTGTTTGACACGCGCTAGTTGAAGCTTTGAATGTAAAACTGAGGAGCAGTAATCGTCATAATTGGCCGGCGGCACAACGAGCGTGTCCGCAAATATCGCTGATTCCAAATGCCTGTTTGTATTACATCCGTGGGTTTGGATGCTATGGCCCGAATTACACGCTCTAGTCACATTAAATAGGCCAATTGGATGACTACTACAAGAGCGTCCATTCATTTTAGCCGGAGGCTGTTTCAACTAGCGATGAATAGCAAAAGGTTAATCAGTAAAACACTATATGGACGACATATGAGTATATGACTCTTCTGATAGCTAATGCGCTAGTTACAAATTAATAATATAGAATTATAAATTACATAAATTTTTAAAAACCTTTCACATCTGACCCGCAATAGAAATACAGGTACTTAGATAGATTTATGAGAGAAAATATTCAGGATTTTTTTTTTTAAGTTAGTATAATCTTTGTAATAAGAAAATTGTCAATCAAACAGTAGCTCTACTTCTCTAACCTCAATTTGGACAAGTCAGGGTAGGTTTCATGCGAACAAATATTATGATAAATCCGATGCACCGGGCTCCACGCCCGGGATCCTACCGCAGCGAGCTTGTCGGACCGCGCTCTGCCTCCACTCACATTCATATTTGACATTTCACCCGTTTTAATGCTACATGTTTGAGCTCTCTCTGTTTGCTATCATAGGTTAATGCTTCAAAAATTAATTTATTACTTGCTTTCATATGAAAATTACTTCATATATTCCAATTACCAATGCGAATCACTTTGAAAACTTCTGTCTTCCCCCTATGATTTAGATCTTCTTCAACAATTTTACCATTTTACTAGTAAGAAGCGGTCCTTATTAAAACGTACTTTTCTGAACATGATCTTACGATCTGTATTAGTTTCAGTTAGAACATTTTTAGCACATGAAGAGATAAATAATTAATCTGTAGAGCTGACCATTTCGCTCGAGATTTGCAGGTCGCGGTGTCGACCAATTGGTGTCCAGACAGCTCTCAATTACTGCTAATTAAAGCTGCCTATTGAATTACACCTAATTGCATTAACTGATATTATACACTGCTCCAACGTCGTTACTTAAATTATCACAAATTCTACATTATTCTTTACCAGTGCAGAAGATAGCTTATTGAGGTAATATCTCAAAAGCGGTCCTAAAAAACATACGCGTCGTCAATTAAATTTTAAGTCAATTAAATTTGCGTGACTCCTGTTGTAGTTTTATTTCATAGATATCAATGGCTTTTGTCAAAAAGTATCGGAATTATTTTTTATAGATTGAGCTATGCTATATTATGATCTCATTTTGTGAAGGAAAATATTATAATAATGATCGCATATTATCCCCGTCATCTAATCCTCGCATAGCTTGTACTATGGGTACAGACAACGAATTTAACGTTATTACGCACTTAAATATTCTCTTTTCTTCATCTTGATGATGTGACACAATATAACATGTCAGTACATCCCTGCAAGGAACATGCTAATCGGGGTGATTCATCCCGTTACGAGTACAACGATATTAGAAAATAATTAGTTTTTTCTAATCTAGTAATATGATTTGCAACATCAATAACTGATAATTAAGTAATTTTGATATTTATTCAGGAAAATATCTGATGTGATATTAACAGCGCCGTGGTGGCCTCGGGGTTAGAGCAGTCGCCTGCTATGCAAGCGACGCAAGTTCGAATCCCAGCGGGGCCTGTACCTATGAGTCCTTTCGTCCCACCTGAGGAGAAACTCCCGCCTGGACATAAACTACCATGGCCGATCTGGAAGTCACTAAATAGACTTCGGACTTAGGTCGGTCGAAGCAAGGACAACTTGATCAGGTGGGGTTTCACTCGTGACGCCAACATAGGATGTGTGTGCGCTGCGCCCCAAACTATGGCCCACCTCATATCGTGCCCTGCGTGCCCCACCAGCTGCACGCGGGAAGATCTAATGGCTGCCACCAATGATGCTGTTGAAGTAGCCAAGTTCTGGGCTAAAACAATTTAAACTGTCTGTCATCGACACGATAAGAAAGAAGATTTACCAATGCTCAATACAGGTGAAAGGCTACCTTTCGCCTTCACGCTTCAATATTCATAGAGCTGATGTCAGCCATGATCTGATCGCACGTGATGGGCTTCCCTCTGACTTTCTTGACATCGTTATAGATAAACAGTAATAACAATCACGTAGCTATGAAATTTGAAATTGTCTCGATAGCACCGTTACACGCTGAACGATTTGTGAATATGATTATAATATAACTGATGTTCAAACATAAGCGCCGCTTCTGAGCAGAGACCGACATTAGGTATTTTAATTAAGGGCAAATCCGGCATCTCGCAATATTAGCTGAATGTAGAGGAAAAAGGTTTTAGGCTTGTACCCTACATTTTTAATAAAGAAAAACTTTTATACAAGATCTCATGTAAATGGGAGGTTTTATTAGAAGCCATTAGGCGGAGACGCGGCGAGGCTGCTTTCATGTTTTGTAACGATGTCTTCTAATGAAAGACACACGGTTAAAATTAGCGCAGAGTGCGGTCGGCGCTGTGGCTGGAGGCCGGCTGCTGGTACTGCGACCAATCCCACCCAAGATACGTCCAAATACCACATCTAATATACATGAAAACGGAGTGTGCTCGGGACATTTGCATCCGACATTTGCGACAGTTGGGTCAATGAGAGTTATTATTGAATAAAATAATAATTACAAGTAGGTACTACGACTGAAATAGGCATGCATGCATAATGGAAGACCTTCAATATTTTATGTTGAAGATAATTAAGCTGCGGAAGTTACTGAATGATACATAAGACTTTTACTAAATATCACTACAGTAACCGTACACTTGTGCTGCGCTCAATAAGATTTCCGCTTTTGCTCGAAAAACCAAAAGGCAGTAGAGGGTTTATTTCTTATGTAGTTAATAGTGCTACGGATATTTCAAAAAATTCAAAATGCGTAAAAAGTGTATGTATTCGTGAATAAAAGAGCGTTGTATTTGCGAGCACCGTTATACACAAAAACGCAAATGGAATATGATAAAAAAAACACAACATAACGACTTTCAAATTGCTGTGGGACATTTAAAATATATTGTCACAAATTCAGCATGACACAAATCCATTTATGATGAAATATTAAACTAGCAATTTCAGTGACAACCTGTGTAATCCGGATCAATTCGGTAGGTGTCGGTTTTAGATCAATAGGTACATATCAAATTCAAATACTGAATGACTTTGAATGTGCTGAACCCTGATCATGGCATAGCCTAAACCGCTGGTCCTAGAGATATGACATTTGATTGGATGCGGTGTTTTTATAAGAGGATGTATGCACTAAGAAAGGGTCTTTCAAAATTCCACCCCTAGGTGTCGAAAAAGTGTCGGTATATGAAATCTTTCTGACAGCGCCTTAGTGAAGCTGTGGGCGGTAGACAGTGTATTAAACGTGGTTGAGTAGCAAGCAATGCTTCACGGCCGCTGTGTAGTGCACGTAATAGGGCACCGGCACCGGGTCGCGCTATTAATGGAACACTCGCCTACATTACTACCCCAGTAATTGAATACCCTTTATCGTACATCGATTTCCTTAGAGTCGAGTTTCAAAGAATTGACTGTATTACAGTCAGGTTTAACTATTAAAATGTGAAAGGTATTTGAACTCGTTCCATTGCAGATGCGATAGAACTACGTTCGGGTCTTCTCGCAGTCCCTGTAGGGGGACTGGGGTAACCGTTTCGGGGCTTTTGGCCCCCTGACGGTGGTGTCGGACGCCGCGCGGTGATCCGCGCGGGGCGTTGGGTTGGTGCACCTGCACCCGGAGGAGTGCTGGCCGATGATATCGCCTTGACACTGGGCAACCAGTGAGTGTGGCACGCGTGAGAGATCCTCTTCACCGATAGAACTAGATATGGAAGGTCAAATATAATGGAATCGCAGCACATTTAGTGACACACGTTATTACTTACGAGGACCTAGAACATTTAAATAAATACAAGCCGACGACGAAATAGCTACCTGATTAAAATATCTCACTCAAACTAAAATAAAAGTGTTTTCGTTCCTCGAAAGATGTTCTCATGAAGTTCTTTGATCAGTTTGGTTCTGTCTACAGCTGTCGTGTAACACACCCTAACAGGCCAATCATCCGATACATAACTCCCTGACATTGTAATTATGAAACTTATAATAGGCAATTATTTGGATTAATGAATTTTGACTATGGCTATATCCCTTTTATACTTATGTACAATCTCTATAATAAGGACCTGTTTGCTCGCTTTTAATGCCATCACACAAACAAATCTTTGACTATAAATGTGGAACAAATCAATTAAGAAGTCAAACAATCTTGTACAAACAAACGAGCGTTTGTTTGATGAGATATTACAAACTAGTCGAGCTTTGATGTAACGGCTCCTATATTAGGAATCAAAGGATAGTTTTCGGTAAACGAACTGCAATCAGAGAAACACAAATGCAAAGATAGATCGTGCTGGTCCGAGACTGATAGTCGGACCCGCATGCGAGCTCCTTCACGGGCTGTGCGATTACTGGACGTCTGCGACGGTGATCATCGATCGTCCAACTTCTGTAACTTATTATTGAGAACGTATGTACCAACACCAAGCATGTATCAAGAATTTACCTAAATGCATTTAATTCATAGGATATTCAAATAGAAATAATTTTAACACTCAATGCACATACAATTTTTTAATATGTTATTAAAGCCTGACAGGAGAATATAACGAAAGTCCAAATCTTTGTACTGCATTTTTATCGAATTTGTTTATGTTTGTCGGCATATTCACATAAAACCGACCTGCAGTAAACTATTGCCTATTTCCAAAAGCCCATTTTAAAAGTGCGGCGTGTGTCCGGTGCTCGTTGTGGAAGTTATTTATGCTCGAGAGCGGAGTCGCGGGACGTCCAGTCGGACAGTGATCTAGCGCACGGAAACAGTTTAGACGCCGGGATACACCGTTCATTTACGTGTTTGGCATTTGACTTTAAATAAAACAGTCAATTATCTTTTTTTGTTTTGTGTTATATTAAACTATCGCCATTCCAGGCTAGGTTGTGGTTTTGTGTGACTGTATCGTTTCTGTATTACTCGCTTGTGGGGCAAAAGCTATTATTCGTCTAAGAATAATAATAATAATAATAATAAATCTTTATTTGACATAATATGGTGTTACATTATTTTAATGAATCCATTGATTCCCGAACTAGTATAAACTGTATTTCAGGAGTCAATGACTTCTCCAATCTGATTGAATACCAAGTATAATATGTCTTCACGATGTGATTTTTAGACAGTAGTTAGAAATGAATTATGAAAACAATAGTTTAAACATGCAATAATGGTAACAACTAAAAAAAAAAATTAAATAAAAGGAATTATGAAAACAAAAAATAAATAAAAAGGTTCAACTAAAACTGTTTAACGTGTGTTTAAGTTTAAGAGTGAATGGTTTAGTATGTTTTTTGTGAATTTTATGTTAGGTGAGTGTTGTATGTGCGCATGTGTGGGTATCAGTGTGTTGTGTAGAGGTATGTATGTAGTGTATGGTATGTGTGTGGTGTATTATGGTATGTGTGTGGTATATCAGTACTTATAATGGGATATAGCTTTTTCAACATCTTCGTAACTTAAATTTATAAGCCATGAGAATAGGGTTTCCTTAATTTTATTATTATTGTATTTTTTTATGTCCTTTTGCTTATTTAATATATTATAAAGATGAGGCACCACAACATTGAACTGCCGTTGGGCAAATCGTGTCTTAACCCAGGGGACAGGACATCGATCGATTCTTTTGGATGTATCTGGTAGGTTAGGGACAGTGTGCTTATGATATCGCCGCAGACTTTCGTAAATGAATATTTTTCTAACGCTGAGAACGTTGCAGCTCTTGTATAGTTCACATGTTGGATATCTATACGGTACACGAAGAATGACTTTTAAAATGGCTCGCTGTGCTCGTTCTGCTATAATAAGGTGTGATTTGGAAGCAGATCCCCACGCACAGATACAGTACCTTATGATGCATTCACAGAGTGCTTTATATGTTTGCATAAGTAATTTATGTTCACAAACTGTCTTAAGTGCTTTGAAAACATAAATAATTTTTCGTATTCTTGACGCCAACGAAACGATGTGTGTGGTCCAATTTAGCTTATCATCTATTTGGTGATATTATACTCCTAAACTGCATACAGCTCCGTTGTTAGATAGCACTAGGATGTATTCACTATCATTATCAAAAACAAAACGGTGGGTACCTACAGTAAGTTCTGAACTAGCATAATGTAATTTGGTAGAGTATTGAGTGAACAAAGTTGTGACACGGGGGCGCAATCTCGTCGCCGTAATTACTTCGCGAGCCCTCTACAATGGCGCGCTGGCGTGGGCTTCAGTCGGTACAACACTCTCGTTGTGGCCAAACTAACGGCTTGTCGACTGCTAGTAAAAACCAAATACCGCCTTTGTGTACCATTGTACAACATTACTAATTGGAATGTGGAAGTTAGCGCCGCTACATGGCTCGCTTCACAGAATTTGATATCGACTCAAAGTAATTGGTTTTTCGCAGTAATGGTGCTCACATTTCTAGGAACTTGGGTCTTGTTTAACGTAACGTAAAATTATGTATTGCTACAATTCAAACATAATAATATTTATATTCCTATCAGCAAATGTGTACATTTATCGTTATTATCGTTGTCGGAACGTCGTGAATTTTGGCTCCATCATTTTCTTCGTTTATGTATTAACATTTTATATTACCACTCTTCAACACTCTATCACCTTTTGTATTATATCTATAAGTGTAAAAAGTTTTATAAAAGAGGGAACGGGTATACGAGCTGTGGGAGATGGCAGTAGAACTTAATTCTGCCAAAACAGTGTTCGTATTTGTCACCTTGTCCATAAAATCTAATCGAGGGTCTATGAGTAAGCTCGAAGGCATCTGTTTTGTTCACTATTATATATATGTTATATCCGTGTGCGTGGGCATTTGTATTGTTTGCTTAGAAATATGAGATGTCAACAGTAATCCTCCGAAGGTAAAACAATGAGGAGGAATCTGCTGCCATCCGTCTTAGTAAACATGATGTATTTGCGACTCATACAAATGAATTCTCAAAATACGGGCGAAAAAACTAACGAAAGCGACTGACAGCCTCCGTGGTGAGTAGCTGTCTGCGGAGCTCGTGAGGTCACATGTACAATCCCAGCTGAAGATTTGGATAAAATATGTAAGTAGCTTCTTACTTGACTATAGGAGCGTTCTAAATTATTTAAATGTTCAATGTGTTGTTGTAATACAAACTGTAGGGACATGCTTTTAAGCGGTGCCTAGAGATATTTAAAAAAATTATCATTCTTGAAAATAGTGCACGTGTGAATGTGTGGTTAAATGTGAATGCTAAAGTCATCTCCAGGATTAGATGTCATACTTTTCACTCCCAAACGTTGTATTTTCTTCCCGGGAATATAAAGGTAAATTGAGCAAACAAGATAACACCGAGTGTAATAGAAGTGGCCTGTAATCTGTAGAACAATGGGTGAACTAAACAAATTGAGCCCCGTGGAACACGCATGGAAATAAACTCGGCACAAATAAGGAATTCGTGGGTGATGCGTAAAATCTCGTTGGAACGTTTTGTAAAAACATAGCTACCATTTTGAGCCTAGACTTTGTTACGCTTTAATATATGGCGGGCATTTAGTTATACTTACATATATCTATTTCGGATTGGACTTTCGCCGTACAGAAGATCGCGGCCATTGCAGTGGTGTACTTATCTGCTGTAAGTGTGGTCGTCATGGAGGGAGAGAGGAGTGGCTTCTTCAGTATGCTAGTAATGCGATTCACTCTTTGTAGAATAAGCAAATATGCAAAAATGGTAATTGCTTATTATTCGTTAGCTGGCGGGAAGACTGTATGTTATTACTTATTGTAGGAGGATTACGATTAGGGAGAAGATTAACTTTTACAGTAATAGCCCTATTTATATCTGCCAAAGCCAGTTGGGACATGTCGTCTGTCAGTGACGGTCGACGTATGATGTATGATCTAATCGTTGTGTAGTGAGCCACGTGTCGTAACGAGGCTCCGTCGACGTCGGCCCGCTGGCCAATATCGATATTACAACAGGTGCTTCTCACGAATCACGATTAGTGCTTCCGTCACATTTATAGCAGCTTAACCTTTACTGACACCATTATTTTATAATTTCTATGATCGTTACTTGTTGTTGTTATCTCTGTATAGGTTGTCGAGAAGCGTTATTATCTTAGATTTATGACATATTTTTGTGATAATTTACATAATGGTCATGAAAGTTCCAGTTTTGATAACTATTTAAATAATGGAAATAATTTCGAAGCTTCAATGAAATAGGTACCAACATTTTTACAAAGACGTTGTACCAAGAATTTACAAATTAGAAATATATACATAATATTGGATGGAGTATGAACTAAAGAGTTTTAGGAGACAGAAAGTATTTAAGAGGAACAGCAATAGTACATGGCTTGTCTAAAACACACTCTTACTGGGAGCTTAAATGTTGGTAGAGCGAGGTAAATACATGTGAAGAGGATGGTGCGTGCACCGACCGCCTCTTGGTTGTGCAGTTTGCGAGTACAGTTACAGAGTCGTAGCGATAGTTATTATAGTTATAGCGAGGGAGTGTGCGCCTACAACCGCACTGTCGCGAGGACTTGCCAAGTATTCACTAACTGCTACCGTAACTTCTTACAAATGGTTGTGTCGGAGCGCCACTCTAACTTGACGATATACTTCACCACTTCGTCTATTTCAACCACTTGCATCTGTTATATTTGTTTCAAACTGTATGTAAGCGGTGTAAGTATTATTTCTTGTTGTCTTTGTTCTGGTCTTTATTGTAATGAGCACATTTTTTTTCTCTTGTAACCATACCAAATTGGTAACGAAACCAGAAAGTATTTCATGATTATTCGTATCTTTTCAATATGTCTCTATTCAAAAGTGAAAAAACGCAGTATTTCACTGAAGACCTTCATTGAAAATACTATTTATTTATTTAATAAAATTAAATAAACAATATTTAAGGTATAATAATTATCCTATATTCTGGCATTAGTAGAGATATTAATCTAAGAACCTTTTTCGCCAGCGTAACAGCTAATTAAAACTATTAATTCTTAATTAGGCTGGATAGGCTTTGTATCTTATCCCAAATTATATCCCTATGTTCAAAATAAAAAGGATCTGAGCTAGATAAAATGAGATATATGCCAACGAGCTAAGGCATTACTTACTTATTAAGCAGCTTTGATAAAAACATTTTGCTATCAATGTTTTTGTAGGCGCTTCCATTCGACATTTTGGATAAGTTTATTTCCTTAGCATAATTTTCAGTCATTATGTTTATAATTAAGACAAGACTCGCAAGTAAATATGGTATGTGTTGCGAAAACAATACGGCGAGTGCTTTTACCTGTAAGTGTGCGTCGTGGTGGGAGGCCGGAGCGCTGCAACTAGTTCACCGCAGAGAGCTGCGCCACAAACACTCGCGCCACTAATTACCAAACTTGCACACAATCCATAGCCGTCTTATGTGCCAACTCTACTGCACACTAGTCATGCTTGTTGTTGTTATGACACTATTACATATTTATTCACTAACTGCATGAGGCGCTACCACAAGCATAGTAGGTACACCGTCAGTAAGCTACAAGCTTAATATGACCCTAGGTAATATTATTAGGTAACTAAATTTAATAGGGAGAGAATTGGGCACAATAAAAGCTTCTACCATCGCATCTTTCATGTGCTTTCGTCGAAGAGTTCACACTTTGGAACCCGAATGGTCTCGTACTGCTCGTTATCAGAAAAATTTCCTTCCACAGATGCTCAAGTTGTAGAATGAACACCCCAATATGGGTTTCTGAAAAGAGTATTACATAGGTTCTTCAAGAAGCATGTGAAGTAATGTTTACGGGGTCTGCTACGAGCGCGTTTTTCTCCTGGTATTGCAAGTGACCATAAGTTGCGGTAACCTCTTACCATCGGTGCCTATAAAAAAGATTAAATGCGTCAATTCCACGCTATAATTATGAGTTTACATAACGAGGTCCCATTGAATAAAATAACAGAAGGTAAAATACTTTACAATACAAAAAGTATAGACGTCAGAGCCGTCAGCTCGGAGTGCTCAATGGGTGTATGAAGACAATGGGCAGAACGGGAATGACGCGAGACTGCGGGTAGTCCTCGTTATGTGGCAGACAATGGCGGCGCGCGCCGCGCGACACAGCGCGCTTCCGCATCCGACGAGACTACCCACCGTGGTATCTCTGTAGTCGGTACCCACGGCCGAATGGAACAGGGGGAGGGAGGAACACTTTACCATTTATTGTTTTGTCTGAGCCAGGTAAATTTTTTCAACGACTAGTTTTTTGCCCCCTACTACCCGCATGGATTTCGGGAGAAAAGCATTTTTGGTAGTGTGGTCGTAGAAAACGTCACAGAGTACTACACAGTATATTTATTATAATTAATTATTTTCAAACAGCATCTTCGACCGAATAATTATGAAAATATATCGGCTTTCCTTCTAGTGAACCTTGAGGATAAATTTACGTTCTATGGCAAAGTTGGGCCGTAGGAAAGTCTAGAGACAGACACATTATCGCATTCATATTATTGATGAATGATGCGTGGGGTTCAACCGACTCATTAGTAATATATAGCACTCCATCTCCGGCACACGACGCCATGACTACAGAATGATGCATCACACACAGTTTCGTAATGGCATTACCCTCACATCGGGCGAGTGTACGCCGTGTTCCAACTGTTCGCAGTCACGTGGCACCGCAATAACAGTAAAGGGAAAAATTCAAATGTTTCCGCGGTGTATGGTTAACGTATCTACATTCAGGGTCTGGCTGAGGGCGCGACGTGCCGCACCTATAAAGTGCCTGCTTATCAAATGTTAAATGTTGCGACTTTCAACCCTTCGAAAAGCACTCGTATTGTTTCTTCGACTATACATAGAAGTTTGCTTACAACTCTACAACATTTCGGGAAGGACCTTTACTTTTATAGGTCATACTTATCATGAATATTGTTTACTGGCCTGTGTGACATATCGAACGCAAATAGATTTAATGGCTTAGTGACTGACAAAAGCCCAATAATCTACCACCGATGGCTGAGTGCGAACCACTCAGTAGTACAAGAGATATGCAAATAATAAGTTTCCCTTCAAAAAGTTTTTCGACAGTACATTATCTGCCTGAAAGCCACGCTGATCCTGTTTATTGTTAAAACATTACTAGGAGTGTATTTGTGTATTCTGTCTTTGGCAATGTTAGTGTAACGTTGTGTACTTTCGAATATTCTGCGAGTGATGAATAATATACCCACTGTAGTTGCGTGACGCTTTTCAAGTTTTATAATGATAGTTTTTTTCAAGATGAATAAATGAGGACATAATAAATATAAAGTCAAATTCAATATTTGTCATTTCAAAATATTCTAGCTCCAGATACCTGAGCGTGATGATAACATGATCTGCAATGATGACGGAGGAACATTGAATTATAATTAATTTAAAAATAAATAGGGCAGTAAGCGCACAAAACTTAGCAAAGTAGACACGCGGCGTCTCAGGGAGGGAAATGAATAAACTTCAGTTCCGCGTTATGTTTGCTTCACAAATATTGCGGAACTCAATTACAAGTTTATACAAAAGCGAACTTGTTCAAAGAGCGCAAACTCTTCGATTCGCTAAACTATACTTCCCAGACCCATTAACAGAGCTGCCAATGATTGTGTATCACTTTGAGTGATAGAGTTTGAACTATTAGGATCGTTTCACAAGGGACAGAGTTTCTATGTATGTAGCGATAGGACACCTGTATGAACTCATTGATGTTATTTGCAGCTCATAATACATAGTTTTCGTTCAGATTTCATTGCAAACTTGTAGGCAATCCTCTTTGCCCCACCGTATGCGGAGTCTTGGTGTGGCAAAGTTAAATATACGAAAGGTTTGATTGAAATCTATTGCGTTATAGTAAGTTGAAGATTTCTGCTCCAAACTAAATACAGAAACTATGCTAAGCTCTTGTGTCACGCTCTGTTAAACGTATTGTATTGAAATGCAACGATCCCACATTCTGGGTACCAGATTGGTATCCGAATACGCTTCGAAGTACTACACTATGCTTATTTCTAATTATAAATCAGCCATTGCCCCTATTAGTGGACTTAAATTCTAAAGACAATCTCGGATTAAATATTGCTTCTTCTCCATTAATTTAAGAGCTTCGCTCTTGTCGGTGCAGCAATCGCCACTCTTGCCTCTTTTGTGCACAATCCTTGACCTCTTGATACGACACTACACCCGCTTTCTCCTTAAGTAGGTCCATGTAGCTTCTCCTCGGTCTTCCTCTTCCTCTTCGCCCTTCCATTTTCCCTCCAAGTACTAGCTGTATTAGATTGTCGTGTCGTATCAAGTGCCCAACCATTTATCGTCTTTTATTTTCGATTGTTCTTAGCAGTGTTCTTTTCTCATTTATCATGTCTAATACTTCATTAAATATTTAGGTACCTATAATTAAGCCTTTTACTGGCATCAATCTTGGAAGTGTGACTAGTAGTAGTTCAGTGATATACATCAGTTGTTCGTGTATATACACCAGTGTGTTGTGTCACCACCACCGGCTATGGACGAGCGATGAGTTTCCATCGCGCCCTTGTACAGCTCTCGGCGTTTTATCGACTTGTTCTTTTGTATTATAATAACGACGAAGTTTTGCTTTCAATGGAAATTACCATCTGCTCATGTTTCCTTTATCCCTCTAGTACCTATTAGTTCATGAGGACTTCAGATAGCAAAGAAATTGGTATGGCATTACGTGAAGTCCTCGGGTTGAAGGGCTGATATGACACAGATAGTAGAGATAAGATTCTATGGTTCCAGCTGATGTCAATTAAAAGGTACCTATATTATTTATATCGCGTATGACTTGTTATTATGTGATGATTGTATAATGAGCTCGGTTCCTGAAGGCGCATGGCGTCGACAAAAAGCCAACAATTTATAATGAACACGAGCTCAGCCTTTCAATATAACACCCTGACATTCATTACGGTGTATTTATAGCGAGCAAAAACCCCGTGTTATGGAATAAAAGTTAAAGTAGGCCCAAGCAACCTCCCACTACGCGTAAGGAATACTTACGACTTTGCTGCAGAGTGTATAATACATGGCGGGGTTCGATCATAAACAAGTAACTGTAGACCCATACTTCGTGCAATGTATGAATATTTTTTTAAATTGTTTTGAGTACAATGGTCGTGGTGAGTGGGCGAGAGTGCGGGCCTCGGTTCAGCGCAATCAGCGTGAAACAGCTTAATTGCCAAGTTACGCCTCAATGTCTATTATGCAACGCGCGTCTACATCATACATACATTAAATCGCTTCTGCTTTAATCGTATTAAAATAAATTATGAACCTTTTAGGGTCCGTTGCTGCTCCCGTTCGTAAGTTTTACCTTCGTTGTTAACGTCGCTTCGTAGCTGCGTGCTGTGTGTTCATTCAGGCAAGAAATTTACATTTTAGACGGAAATTAATGGCTGTTTTGAAACCTCTCTTGAACTTACACCTGCTCGTTTGCACCGCAGTATCACCCGGCGATCATGTTTAAATTGTGAAATAAAAAGAGCTTTCAGCATTAGTTAGGACGCGCTGGCAGAGGTGTAGTACGTACGAATAACTTAGCCACCAAGATTGCGTAATTCAGCCAGTGAAGCTCGTAAATACAGCTGTCCGTTTATAAATCAGCTTGTTTTTTTGCTGTTACACACTTGAATCAAGGGTTTATAGTAGGTATTCACTTACTCTCTAGAGCCTTCGTGGCCGTGGGGTTTGAGCAGTCGCCTGCCACGCATGCGACGCAAGTTCGAATATCTGTGTCTGTACAAATGAGTTTTTCAAAAAATACTTGTGTAAGTGAAGGAAAACATCGTTAGGAAACCTGCATATTATTATGTATAGTTCAAAAACCTATGTTTAGTGCCCCAGACGGACCCAAACTCACCATCTGTCACGTTGGCACTTGATCATCTTCGGTGAAAAGTGGGTGTTGTTGTTACAACACATCTGCCTACCCCTTCGGGGAATAGGTACAAGCGTGAGCATATATATGTTCACTTACTCTTTATCCGCGTATAGCGGATGGATGATATGTGGAACCAAAGACAATGCTTATTTTAGTTGTAAAATGAAATTTTCAACACTATACTGCATGTTTCAAGGCCGTAATATAATAGCACTTCACATGTAATGCCATTAAATGTAAAATGTGACCCTCGACTGATATAGGAAGTAATAAGGACGGATTGAAGCTAAAGAGAAGCAGCCATCAATCAATTCACACAACATTTGCTGTGCAACTACGTAAGTACAGGGGGCTCCGCGCGAGTGCTCTCACTCGCACTGCTATTTCACCAGCCTGTATACTAACCGATAGAAAAAAATGCCCAGACCCAATAAAGTTTTTCGTTTTGTTTCAATGTTTGTGAAAATATTCATAGGATAATGGAAAATATGTGAGAGTTGGGAATAGTTGATTCCAGCGGGCATCTATAACTTTCGCATTTAAAGTTTAGGATCCACCGATACCCCTGGGGCCGCGATCACTGCCGGCGATGGCTGACTATACTGGCGCTATAACTAACTATGATGCGGCTCTCTTTTACTTTTACTACACTTATATTTATACCAAAACACACAAACACAAATAAATAAAAAGTATAATCTACCCAACGATCTCCGCCCAAGTTATTATTAGTAGAATTATTAGCTCATAGTTCAATATACCTGAAACATAATATAATAAGGCGTTGAAAATCATTTTTAACAACAAAGCGATTCAATTTCCTCAGTAAAATTGAAACATTTCAAATTAGAACATACTGTTCGGAAATTCTCGTGCTCGATTGTGGATTTATTGAATAATTGAACTGTAGGTATACAACCCCCGCTCGCCACCCTCGCCCTCCTGCATGCCGGCGCGCCACTCGGCACGCTGCTATTGGCAAACTTTCCTCAGATATTATCATACTCCTCACGACTTTGACACACATTCAATATAATATGGGACACATCACGAAATGCGGCTTTTTATTTGCTGACGCATCGGAGCCTTCGACTTTAGAATGTAAACTCAGAAAATAATAACTCCAGATGGTTTATGTTTCGTCTCTGTAACTTCAACAATCTATTCTCGCTCGTGCAGCATGAAGCTTTTACTGTAATTGGAAATGACACCGAAGTGGCTGCTGTTTGATTTCAAACTAATTGAAGACACTGAAATACAAATGAACGGCACAGAGCTGTGTGCCTCGGTCGTTCCTTCACGAGCATTATGGCTGCGATGCCATTATTACGAACAGAATAATAAACAGACATAGCATTTGTAAGACAGTTTAAATAACCAATGTGACCGATATAGCAGTAAGCTCTAAAAATGATTAAAGACAGAGATAATAAAATGAGGAATCCGGCCCATTCCCTGGAACCACTAAGCTCTCCTCTAATGTCGGATATGTTGTACAGGGACGATGCACCACACCACTGAGACGCTCTCACTTGTAATATAGAAACATGGTACTAATACTTGTACAATGCTTAACGAGCTTAGCATGCTTTGAGTGAATTTGATTCTTTATATTCACAAACCAATCAAAACATAATTTTACAAATTCAAATGACAAATGTTAATTTTAGCCAGCAGTATAAATAGATAAATATTGATTGGGAACGCGCGCCATTTCATCAATCACCAATGTCTAATACGTGTTTTAATGGTCCCTCTACATTATCGGGGGCGGACCCTGCACGAGGGGTGAGTGGCCCTCTCCAGGCACGCGCTCGGATTAACCAGTTTAACACAATGTCATTTCTTCTAAACAAGGGGTCAGGCTTCTGACAAACACCATCGATACACATAAATAAAATTGAACTGTCTATTTGTATTATCACCAAGTAAAATAGTTTTTATTGGTAAAACAATAAAACCACGGGTTAAGCCGTGATTACCGTATGATTAGAATAGAATAGGGTGTGGCTTATATAAAATTATTTGTCCGTAATTTATAACTTAAAGGTAATTTACAAATGTAGATGGGAGCCATAACGATCGATATCGGGTTTGATAACAGGTCTTTGGCTGGACACTCCCCGGTAGGCGCCGATAACAGGTGAGCACGGTTCCAGCGCTGAATAAACATATATATTTACTTTAACTGGACTACATTCCAATTCGTGTGTGATTGTTATAGAAATAAACGAGCTCCGGCCATCGATCCCTGCCTACGTAGGTATAGCCGTAACTTACGGTACCCTATTTAATATTACAATTGTGTAGACGTTGTCTATCGCTGTGTCCATTACTGCAAGACCTCGCTCAAAAACGTCGCACCAATTGCCGTTATGGACTCCTACAGAACAGGGATTACAGGTAATTGATCGTTCGAAGGAGTATCATGGACTGAAATGTTGGGAATGGAGTTACTTTAAAATATTTCGATTCAAGTTTTGCATACAACCCATCAGTCCATTTCATTCCATGATGCACATAACCAAATAAGCGTCATCTAATCGTATATTGTAAGTAGCGTCTGCACCGTGTAATTGTATTTAATGTGTAGAGTTCGCCAAAACCCAGCCAGTGGCGGTGTGTATAGTGCAGTGCACAGTGCAGTAATGGGATTAGAGAAATGACAGTTTTAATCGTCCGCGGAATGCGCTCACCCTCCTCGTACTACACTCCGCGGCCTGCCGGTTTATTTCCTGCGAAGCGCGCGTCTGTCCCGCTGCCCATAAATATAATTTTACGTACAGACACCGGGCTTCATGGTTAGCTGATATTAATAAAGTTTCAACGTTTCATGGTGTTATATAGCAACTGTAAAAGGTTATATACATTACTTATTAAATTGCGCACTCTCGTAGTAGTAGTAATAAGCTGTAGGTTGAGTCGTGGCGGCCGTGTAGTTTCAGTAGTTGGCTGTAACGCGTGGAATAGCTATGATGGGTCCACGTTTAAGATGACCCTCATCCTTTGGTCTGAGAATAAACTATAGATGGTTAGAGGTACAAACTATGAAATAAAAAAAGCTGTAGGTACATACAAGAAATGGACGAAGAAGACTAAGAAAAAAGCCTAGGGACGTTACTTAAGGTTGCTCCACACTTGCTTGACGTAAGAGTTGTTTACTAACGTAGCTAGCTGTAGGCGGCTATGAATGTGGTCGTAACGAGCACTGTGGTATTCATTGAGCCAGCCGCCGATACCTGAGCGGTAGAGACTAGTGACATTAGATTGGTACAGTACAACACACACGCCACGCACGAGTTTCAGAGGAATTCATGAAATAAACATACATACATATGCTCACGCCTGTATTCCCCGAAGGGTAGGCAGAGGTGTTATGACACCCACTTTTTACTGAAATTTATTAAGTGCCAACGTGACAGATGGTGAATCTATCGCCGTCTCAGGTACGTGTTGTGATCGGTTTTAGTGTGCCCTACTTTCGAAATCTCTAGTTAAAAATCTAAGAAATAATACAACATTTTGCCTTCTCTCCGCGCTTGTACCACACCGTTCAATAGTGCAGCTGGTTGCCAAACTGGCGTGATTTGCTTATTCGTGGTTGGAGGATTTGCCTACTCAATATTGCTTCGGAAACTTCACCTGACGCTGCGCCGCACCGCTGGCGGATTGTCTTAGCAATTGCAACACTTATGTATTTATCGTTCCAATGCACCGACGCGGGCTTCAAATCAGGTGTTGTTCATTTTATTAAATATTCCTTGGCAGAGTCACAGTAAACACAATATAAGCTTAGTAGACTTTAAATTGTATTCCCGTGACATCGCCTAACTACCAGCTACACAATATAAAGTACATCACGTGTGACTTTAAGAAACATGTAAATTATCTGCTTTATTAGGAAGAACCAGAGGTTTTACGCAAAGCAAACATTCCACATTCTTTTGCTCAAATGACACCAATATTGCGGTCACAAGCAATGTTTACCTTGTTACACACACGCATGCTTACTTGGGTGTACCAACGGTAGTTCCTTAATTTGCAGTGTACAAATATTAGCTGGCGCCGAATTCCTTCACTTGTGATAAGCGCTATCTGTCGTTGGTTCAGATAACGGATTTCCTCTATAATACTTAAGAAACGACTGATTACGCAGTTTTCCTTAGGTGATTCATTTGCTACTAAGCATTTTTTCGCAAACAATTCTTGAAATGTGGTACTGTATTTGGTTTCCCTCCGTATCTTTACCGGTATTCATAAAAGCAAACAAATATTGGGTCAGCCACAAAAAAACTCAGAACATTTTTGTTATTTATTAATTATTTGAAATATTATGGTGCGTGAAGCGTGATGAAATAGGTTCACAAGTAAAGACTAGAGCCATCGCGGTGATAGTTGTTGTAAGCCTTTCAACCATTTAAAACGTAGAATGAGACATAGTGGCGGTCCACAGGCGACTTGAGCACCATTTACTTTTAGTGAGAAGGTAGTTAATTCCCCCATGGTAGTGTAATGGAGTGGTATTAGAAGCCAGCTCGTGTATATATGGAGCAGTGGGTCGAGTCAATAGGCCCGCGTGGGGTAGGGTCGCGTCACTCGCGTCGCGTGCGAATCAATCAACCGTCAATAGCCAACCTATGCCTGCCTGCAGAGCACGCTCCAATTTAATGTTTATAATTATTGTTCAAGGCAATTTTTATTTGAAATTTACTACCCAGTTAATTATTGTTATTGTTCCGCCCGAGGGTAAAACGTGGAGAGTTCGGGAACATGAACAAATTTATGCGCTCCAGATTCCAGGACAATATTGACGTGACAGTCTTGTCCATATAATTGATCCACAAGGAGGTTCGGAAGTAATCACAAATCCAGCTCAATGAGCACCTAAGATGTGAATGATATTTGTGGAGTAAATGTGTCTCTGGGAACATTAGTTTCTGAACCGCTCGCTACAATCCGAGCTTAGATTGGCCATTAAACTTTTTGCGTGGATGAATGCCGCCATTAGGGGCTCGCGTGTCGGTCACTGCGGCCGGAGCACTCGGTGTACACAAGGTATGTACAACATGGAGACAAATGGCTGCCACCCTCCACATATACCCTCCTGAAAACCAGTTTTTTTAAATCAACTCACTCATTTGGAAAAATTAAGAAACTTTGTTCATACAACTTTCGATCATGTCTGTCCTAAAAGCAATAAGTAATTGTACTTAGTTGTTTATAAATGGTCCCGAAAATTTTCTAATTACATGTAAGTATACAACATTTACAAGTTTTGTGCGCAGCGACGTTATACATAGGTGTGTACTATGTACATATAACACAATAACACATTTGTGAACTCTGATCGAAGGTATCTTCGCTCGAAGTTAAGTTATTGCAGAATTTTAGAGTCAGTGTTCAATAGTCATAATAATTGAAAAAATATTCATACATTAAATCCATTTCATATAATTCTTTCATAATATCTAGTTCATATAATAATAAGTACCTGGTTGACCGAGCTGTGCTCGGTTTCTTTTTCTCATAAAAAACTAAACTTTTTCCCACAAAAGAAAAAAACTTGACGTTTTGCCAAAAAAAGCTAGAAGAAAAAAAAGGAACCAAAAGAAAATAATCGAACCGGTGAACGTCAGTCTCGAACCGGGGTACTCTAGTTTCGTTATCACCTCTGAGCTATCATAACTTGACAGTTGTCGGCGAAATTTACTGTCGTATTGTATTGATATTTTAGAGTTTTTAAGTGCATGAAAACATGGTCAAAACGATGTTTTCTGAAAGTGAAACCTAGCTAGATAATTTTTTTGCCCCCGAAACCCCCTACATACAAAATTTCATGAAAATCGTTGCTGCCGTTCCCGAGATCCAGATTCTATATACAGGGTGTCGGAGAAAAAGGAACAGTTGTCTTCTAGAAGTTGTAGGGTTTTATGAATATATATTGAAATATTGATTTCTTAAAGAAATATTGATTCGATCAGAGTTCACTATATTGAAATCGTAAAATATCTAGCTCCAAAGATAATGTAGTTATAGGCTATGGCCGAAGAGCTCGCAGCCTTAAGTGATTGAATGAACGCGCGGCCGCGTTTACCTACATTCCGTACGCGCACATTCAAATTTTTAAATTTAGGGGATGGTTCATGGTTTTGAAAAATGGTTTTATGGGATTATTTCAGGATTTATTAGTGGGAGAAAAAAAATAAAAACGTAGTTAGATTTCACGTGAATAACTCTACGTTACAGCTGATTTTAATGCGAAAATAAGGTTTTGATATGGTCAACTTTGAACGTCAATTACTCGAAAACGGAAGAAGATATTTTTGTCATAATAATTTTAATTGCTTCCTAAAATTATACCCTATCACATATTTTAACAGCTGTCCTGAATTCCCCGACACCCTGTATATATATATATATATATATACAAGAATTGCTCATATAAAGGTATAAGATATGACGTTATCGTCATCATCGTCATTGTCGTCAAATAATCTTATGATAATTTGCGTAGTTTGTTTTTCCAAGTTCAAGTTCGATGGGGCCGCTCGCAGGCCGCGGCCCTCGGCACGCGTCTGAGGGCGTTTAAATGAAAGCTCTTACAAAAATATTTTGCCCGAACTCCCCCTACTGAGCCAGCTATTCCCAGTAACGGGTTAACTTGCCTTGTTTACGACTCACCGCTAATTTGAGCCATTCGGCGGCCACCATTCAACCCAATCACTAATTCAACTCCGACCAACGACATAACCTTTATTCTCTACTGTACAGATACTATTGTTTAAAACTCCAACGGATTGAATAACGTTGTCATGGCTCCGACACCTTAGGAGCTTGTGACTGGTGGTGCATTTTGTTCTATTTCCTCTCGATCCGGTCGAGTTGGATGACGATCTGATTGAGGGGTGTCGTGACGTGGGCCACTTTGACAACACGCGACGGTCGGTCACATCACGTTACTAATACACCGCACTCACATAGCTGCCTTCAACTGTTTACATTTATATACGCAGCAGTAGCATGTATAATCCTGTGTAATTGTGTCATTCTGACGATTTGAAAGTACTTTGTAAAGTCTAATCGAATAAAGATATATTTGAGTTTGAGTTTGAGTATACTGTAACGTATTATATTTTCTGTCGTCGAACCAAAATGTGGCTCGTGTCCGTGGCTCGAAATTTGTTAATCCGTCATCTTTGGAAAGTCAATCGCATCCCGCCTACGGAGAAGTTTCGAGCCTCGCTAATCCGCAATGAAACCCGTCGACGTTGAAACATGTCAAAACCTACACTTGGTGCACAAAAATCAATAACATATAACAAATGGCCGGAAGACTAATTGTCTAAGTGAGTGTACATTCCCGACACCGATTAGCGAATAGTTCGCAATCTGTTACCTCTGTAATCCAAGGGCGGCAGATATTCATGCGTAATGTGAAGTTGAATAATGTAACCGTCTAGCAGTAATTACATTAATACCTAACATGGAGTATACGATGTTAATTTATACTAATTACGGCGCGTTAGCTGTTTACTATCGAGCTGTCAGCCTCATTAATATTGAAACGTTATTCAGCTCCTGATTACAATCTAAGGCACACCCGGCCGTTTCCAACCATACATACTTATTCATAGCTCAAAAAATATAAGTCTGAATAAAGCCAAGTAGAAAAGTACCAGTAGGTAGGTACAGGGGGCCACCAGCATCGGCTTAAGCGGCGCGTATTAAGAACTCTTTACTTTGACGATAAATTTTTAGTACCAAAATGAAACGCTGCTGAAGCCGATTCTGGTAGGCCCCCTGTACCTACATACTAGTATTTTCTACTCATTACCTGTCTTTTATTAGCTACACGCGTATTATATTCGACATCCCATCAATATTGCTCAGCTCCGAATGTAATGGATGGCTGGCTCCGACACAAACAAACTGTCCGAATGGATAAAGTGTTATGATGTATTCGTCACTTGTATTCCTCATCCGCGTGTTTCGTACATTCATTCTCGTTACGTCTATACGTATTTTGCCTCATGGGATTTACAACAGAGATCATTTCCATTTGTGATAGAGAAGGCAAGCACGGCATAAACGTTCTAAGACATTGTTACAAACCAACGGCTCTAGATTTCCTAATTCTGGTGTACGCTTGTATAGAACTACCTAGTTGGCGTAATAACACGTTACGTGTTTCCTCGAGGTAGGTACTTAGCTCGTCTCGGAGCCATAGTTCAGGCACAAAATAAAATCATACAGAAGGGCCATTACCTTGATTCGCTGATAAATTATCACACGCACACATAGCGGCGCGTGCGAGGAACTCTGATCAAGTATGATTATGGTCAATAATTACTTGAGTCTTAGACACTCGCAGCTATGCGCCTGTTACCCTGAAAGTATGGGAGAGCTGGCTCTATGTATGTTTTTATTTGACGTCTCTATTGGGTGCAGTTTGATCTATATAGCGAGAGTGTGGTGCTTGAGATTAGCATGTCAAAGCATCTCCGATGTAACGGTATTAAGGCACGGAAGCTAATCACTGGGACACGCAATATGTGCACTAACTACCGGCGCGGCGCCGGCGCCACACGCCGCATGCCACACACTGTTATAATTAATATACTTGGGTAGTGTATTGGGTTTCATTACTGTCATATGATTGCAATGATGAAACATTGCTAGTGGCATGCGAGTCTCCAAATAACAGACCAAAAGTCATATTGCTTTGCAGCTTCATTTAAGCTTTCTGAAATCAAACATACTTACTGACGTATTATATGCATCAAATAATTACTCTTAATTGAAAATAACTTTTACATAGCTCAACCTATGGATAATCAACATGTTTGTATCCTCGTCCCAATAGAAGCATTTTATACTAAGTTACAACTACATCAAAATATTTCTTAGATAAAGAGTCTTTACGATTTGTTCAAAGTATGTCAGCTCTTTGAGGGGATTATTGGAAATCTCTCCCTGGAGGGAGGAATATACCTAAACATGCCTGTTACTATACAGGTTGAGTAGTGAGAGAAGCATTGTGAAGCATCAAACTGTTCATTATGTAGATTTCGATGCGAGTGATCACATAGTATTGTTACACAAACTATCGTTCACAGATCAATAGTGCCAATGGTGTTGGCAGGGTGTAGCGCTGGGAGCGCATCGTGCTCCCTAATCGCTCTACAAAGGAGCCATGATGCGCGCCTGATTGGATGGCCGCGACGTTCTGTGCATGGCTCTACGAGTCCTCCGCTACGTTCCCTACACACCAAAACAGTAACCTACATATTAGTATTTATTATAGGACTAGCTGTGCTACTCAGTTTCATCCGCGTAGACTTAATGTCATGGGTGCTGGATTGTTTCGAGGAACCCTTTTTAAAGTAGCCTATGTTACTCCTTGTAACATCAGCTATCTGCCAGTGAAAGTCCCGTTAAAATCAGTCATAGGACGTTCTGTGCTCTGCCCGTTGAAAACATTATATTTGTCAAAGTCTACATAATTTACATAGAACAATTATAAGGTTTTTACAAATATTGCCAATTGCATTAGTCTAGAAGTACTTTTTGGGCTAAGTATGTAGCCGTTTCTAGCGTGTTGCATAATATTTATGTTTTTCGGAACACCAGCTTTTCATTCCTCTTTAAGCCTTCCACACAAATAAGGTAGCGTTATTTAGTTGCGATCATTTGTAAGCTCCCATTCGAGTTGCACCGAAATTAAAATGGGAACGCCCGCAACGCTACTAACGCTCTTAAAAGCCGCATTCAAGAATCATAATGGTGTAATCGATGTAGTGAACCTGGCTTCGACTACAGTACGGTGGTATAAAGACGATAAATGTTATGCAAGTAAAGCGTAGTGTACACGCCATGCTCCAACATGAAGTATTGGTCGGGTAAGGTGGCGGGTGCGCCGCGGACGCACGCGAGCCGGAAGCCATACAAGCGCCGCGCCGCCGCTGGCAAGTAATGCACATTGACGGAGCATTGCCCCGATCTTAACTTTGCCTGATTAACGAGCCGCACCACAACAATACACTTGTATGTGTGTTGTGTGTTGTCAAACTTAACATGTTTGTTTTGTTTGAAATATAGAACTGCAACTGTGTTTTATGACTTCTCAAAGGAGAAAAAATACAAAGAGTATATCATTCACTGTGAAAAATGTTCAGTACTCGTCATCAGTTAATGAGTGGAAGCAATAGAAGCACCTGCTTAGCGGAAGCTTAATGCCGTGTTATGTAATTTAATTAAATAATGCAAACCGGTCGCAGGCTATCTATATGAAAGACCGGTACGGCGCGGCGGCCCGTCGGTCGCGCGTGTTCCTCGTCCTTATCTGTAAGCCAACAAACTGTTCCTGGCAGCGCCCTATCTGCTGCCTCCTCACCGACCACACACAGAGTCGCAGCTACCGGACTAGTGACGGCCGAGACCACACTACACTAAAATTACCTGCAAACACTAATTCATGTTTGAGGGTTACTACGAATTGATGACATTTTGCAAATTAATCCTAGTTTATTGAAATAATAACTTTCATTAGTTTTAGCTGCAATTGGAATTAATGTTAATCCTATAGAGGGTTTTATCTATGAATCCACATTCGCCGTGGATAGTCTAAGAAGAATACATTTGTAAACCAGTGGTGGGGCACAAAGTTTAAATATCAGCATTACATCATATGTCAAGTGTCGGGTGGCGTCAGCTCCTGTACCAATTATGAAATAAAGTGCACCCGCTGACACCTGCTTCCGCACCACTCGACAGTAATTTAGCGACTCACGACACGCGGCTTGAGAATAGAGACGCTGTAGGTATAGTACGCGTATTTTGGGAATTCTATTCTTTCTTAGAGCTTTCTAATATCGTAGTATAATAAAAAGTACCTGGATGACCGAGCATTATCCCTTCCATTAGGTGTTGCTGTGTTACTTGCTTACGAAAAATAAGAATAGTATTATGAAAACACGGTTATAACGAAGCTTTCTGAAAACGAAACCTAGGTAGATCGATTTATCGCCCCCAAACCCACTGCATACAAAATTACATGGAAATCGAAAATAAGATATCTCGTTTAAGATATTAGATAGATGTACAGTTGTATTTCGAAATTACAATAATCCCAAAGCAATTAAAGCACAGTAATACAGATAACAACCGCAATCCTCCGTTTGTGTATTAACAATTTACTATTGAAGCACCTAGCGAATAAAAGTTTATTCTAAAATTCATGATGAAATAAATGCGGGAATATCTTCATAATTAAAGTATTTTGAGAGCGAGTGTATTCCCGCGGCTAAGTGCTGGATTGTGTCATTTACGACTCAATTGCTCTCGTAATAAGGTGATTTATATACTAAAGTCACGTCGTTTAATGTCTATGTAATGAGAATGAGATTGCGTGAATCATTATAAACTTGACAATATTGTAAGGTGGTTAGGTACCTAACTACATACAAACGATAAAAATAAAATATATGAGTATTCTAAATATAATGATTGGCATTGAAAGTACTGAACATGAATAGCTAAGGAAAATCAACACATTATCGTCATTGACACTCAGCTTTAACAATAAAATGTACAAAAGGTAAAGAGAATTAAAAGAAAAGTTGTTGAATTGTTCTAAATTCTATTAAGAAATAAACGACACGGGGAGTAGCCGAGGACGCTGGAAGTTACTCGAGTTTGTTGTTTTCAAAGCACTTCGCGACCAGTTATCTCCCTCTCCCAAAGCCACTCCATCACGACAAGCGGTAGGTACCAACTCAACGTTTGTTTTTAATCTGTCACCCTCGATTTTGAATTATTTGATAGGAATGCGATAAGGCCGTTATCGACGGGAAGGGCCGACGCCCCTACCCCATGCAATGAAAAATAATTTAAATATTCAGCGGCGGGTTAAGCATTACGGCGAGTGAAGGTCGCCGGGACGACCTCAGGCTCGCAAGTATAATGGAGCCACGTGCGGACGCCCCCGACCGCCGCCGCCGCCGCCGCAACGCCGCCCGCCCCGCGATACATTCCGCCATATCATTACACTGTGATTACAGAAACACGCGTCGCAGGGCACATATATATACTTACTATTTTATTACTTCTAAATTATAAAGGCAATCTTTCTTTACAACATCGGCTACGCTCGCGTGGTGTTTGACCCCTTTAATTCTTTAATAAACTGTTTGTTAGAAAATTCAACCCCCCATTACACACCCTGAAGGATGGAATTCGCAAACCGTTTTTTAAGTATATTCCTACACCTCACCAAGATCCCTATCAACATGTCTCTAGGAGCAGCGGTTTATGCTGTGTGATATATGTCTTAATGTTGGTCAGACAGGACTTTGAATTTGAATCTTATATTTATAGATGGAAGTATATCGTGTAGTAACACGATCCAATATATCTACAACTGGTATCCGCATATACACGATGAGGACACCGAGTAAGAGTACTCGACGGTCACCTCAAACATTCCGCGTCCGCGAGCACACGAGGGGCTCAGAGGGAAACTGAGTTGAGTCGATTCTAGATACTCACCCTTTGGCACTGTTGACAAGACAATCCGAAATTTGGGTTTCAAATATGTGTAAAATGTTCACCACTCAGACAATACAACTAAGTATAGGACGAAGACGTTTGCAACATGGAATCCAGGAATATACTTTTTCTAATTCTAATTAAATCTTATGAATCTACCAGATTAACCTACCCAAATCTACTGTATACCCATTCGTCGTTCGCTAATACAAATAATTAATACCTAACACAATCTTCGTAGCTTCCCCCTCCAACTAAATTATGAACCATTTATAAAAAATCTTAGTGACTGTAATCTTATTTCCAGCAGCTGTTCATCACCATTATCAACTAATCTTACTTCTACAACCTAATCTAGCGCTTCTAGTAAATCAAGTTGGGGAACAAAATATAACTTAAGATCTACATTTACTCGGCGTACAGCGAGGAATTCTATAATTTGTCGTAGAATTTAATATTGACTTACAATATGTTGTCAACCGTCGCGAATTGAAATTTTCCTACGTTTGTTCTCGTTACGTATACTTCAGCTACTACTTCATCTAGGAGTAAGTTATGTATGGAAGGACTCTGTTCACCGCCGGGTTTGACTCCGAATCTCAATCGTCTGAAGTATCACAGGCTCACGTCAGATTTCCCTTTCGCTCCGCGATAAATAACATTGGACCGTTATCAGAACTAAATCAGTTTCCCAGCCGCATTATCGTTTTTCCGTGCGATGGGCCGAGAAGGTCGGGGAACTATTATTCTTCGATAACGTCGGGTAATGGACACCCATTAATTACCATTTTCTTCTTACTTATTACACGTTGTCTAGCTTTTGTATGGTCTTCCTATTTATCATGATTAACCTTTTAGCAAAAATACGATGGGTACCTACTAAGTTAAACTCAACATATATTCATTTAATTAGACCTTAGCTCATTGATTGTACAGGATAATAACGTAACCACCGAGTTCGGAAGGATGCTTATAATGAGAAGAACCCGACAAGAAGCTCAGCAAATAATATTTTTTCTAAAATGATAGAACCCATGTCTGACATAGCTAGTTTTTTCAATACAAATTTAGGCGTGAAGTGACCGGGGACCATCGTCGGCTGGAGCAGAGCGTATTCAGAACGTCTGAGCTTTGACGTTTCATTTTGGTAGGTACCGTAAAACTAAAAGTCCAAGCTAAGAAGTTTTCTAATACACGCTGCTTAAACGATCATAGTTGCCCCCCCAGTTAGTATTCATTATTACACCTTTGCAACGCCCTTGATGCAAAACTTTCAGCGGTCTAGACTTTGTCACAAAAACACCCCGTTTTCAAGTGCTTGATTATTTTTACCTTATTGTACGTTATAAACACGCACAAGCATGGATATTATTACAAACTTAATGCATTAATGTATTTTAATACCTTAGCTGTTGTTTGCATCGTCTTAAAATATAATATCATGTGGTGAGATGACGTAGTGGTGACGTCACAGGCGCAATATATTTGGAGCTCATCAAAAGGCAATATCGCAGTAATTGATTCACTCCCGCCGCGGAACGATCGCGAACCGCGACCCCACGCTAATGTTGCTTAGCTTCACGTTACTATACACATTATACTTTACTCGCTATATTATATTCCTGCCTAACATGAAGCTCTAGCACTTCTATACAGTACTGGCCTTACCAGAATGATAAATAGCTGTAGCATATATAATGTGTGGCGGCGGAGGAATGCCTCGTGCATCAACGGCGGCGCCCACAAGCTCAGTTAGGTGGCTTACTGCGTACCTATCAACTCGCACTAGACAAGCGCGGTGGGTTAAATGTCTAAACCCCTTAACACTATGAAAAACGACAAAAAAGCAGATCCCCTAGTGCCTGGCAGCCCCAGTCGGTGCACAGCTATAGGCAGTACGCAGTCGCATCCTGGGGTCGGGGGTGATAATCCCCAGGTGAGAATCCACTGCCTAACAACCCACGCGAGTAATAAGGACACCGAAACGCTAAATATTCTAACCTTTAACGTACGAACTTTACGAACAGAAGATCGCCTTGTAGAATTGGAAAACGCATTAGAACATATTAACTGGGACATTGTGGGCTTAGCCGAGATAAGACGAGAGGGAGAAGACACGTTTGAAAGAGCCAACAGAATCTTTTACCACTACGGCTGTACAAACGCACGATACGATGTCGGATTCTTAGTCATCAAAAAATGGCAAAATAACATAAAAGAATTTATTGCTTACTCGGACCGAATAGCTCTTCTTAAATTTAGCATCAGTGATAGCAAAACACTTACCATCATCCAGGTTTATGCACCAACATCATCACACAGGCAAGACAAGGCAAAAATCATGAATATATGCACAAATTTCTACAAATCGCTGTACTCCAAAAACCCTACCGATCAACAGCCTACAACGGAAGAATACTTTTGCTCCAACGAAGTGCCTCCAATATCTGGCCTGGAAGTACATAAAGCCCTGAGCAGCATGAAATCAAACAGAAGCCCTGGCCATGACGGTATCACCACAGACTCCCTTAAAACTGCAGAACTCGCCCTCATACCGTAAATATGTGATCTGTTTAATTTGATTTTAAGAACGGGTGTCTTCCCTGAGAACTTTTGCCATTCAGACATAATTCTTCTACACAAGAAAGGCGATAAAACATACCTCAACAACTACAGACCCATAAGCCTCGTGTCCCACCTGTATAAACTATTCATAAAAATAATTGAAAACCGCATCTCTAGCCAACTAGATCGACACCAACCGCCAGATCAAGCTGGGTTTCGCCGAGGCCTCTCTACCACCGACCATCTTGACACTTTGAACCAGACTATCGAAAAATATGTCGAATTCAATCTCCCCCTTCACCTTGCATTTATAGACTATACTAAAGCATTCGACAGCATAACACATACAGCAATATTTAACGCCCTATATAAACAGAGCATAGAACCCACATATATAAAACTACTACAAAAAATATACCACCACAGTACAGCTGCCATACGCCTGAACACAAGCGGGCCGTCCTTTCCTATACAAAAAGGTGTCAAGCAAGGAGATCCACTGTCCCCAAAACTTTTTACAGCGACACTAGAAGAAGTCTTCCGAAGGTTTGCCGTTAGCTGGATTGACAAGGGCATTGTAGTGGGAGAGAAAAGACTAACAAACCTTCGTTTCGCTGACGACATTGTTCTTTTCTCGTCCTCAGCCGCGGAGTTAGGCATAATGCTAGAACAACTGAGAACGGCCAGCTTCGAAGTGGGACTCGAAATAAATATGGCGAAGACAAAATTGATGACCAACAGTGCGGAAAGTACTATTAGTGTTGGTGGAGGAACAATTGAATATGTCCAGGAGTATGTTTACCTCGGGCAAGTAGTCTCCTTCCAGGCAAGACAAGATAAAGACATGGCACGACGCACCGAAAATGCCTGGAAGAGCTATTGGTCAATGAAGGACATAATGAAGGGATCCCTTCCACTCTCCCTTAAAAGAAAACTTATGGACATGTGCATCCTACCCACCCTCACATACGGAGCACAAACATGGTCTTTAACAAACCGCCAAAAGTCCACTCTCGCAGTTTGCCAGCGAGCAATGGAGCGCAGCATTCTAGGAGTCAAACTAATAGATCATGTAAGGAACTCGACACTGCGCTCCATGACACAAATTGCGGATGTAGGCCACGCTGCCGCCAACTTAAAGTGGAACTGGGCTGGCCATGTCTGCCGCATGTCGGATGAGCTATGGGCGAAAACCATTACAAAATGGACCCCAAATGGCAGGAAACGACAACGCGGCAGGCCTCGGAGGAGATGGCGGGATGAGCTTGATGCTTTCAGGAGCGATTGGGAGAAGACTGCTGAGGACAGAGAAAGTTGGAAAAGTGGAAGGGAGGCCTTTGCCCAGCAGTGGGACACTACAGGCTAATAATAATAATAATAAATAATATATAATGTGTATTCTATAATTAAATGAAGTTGCTGAAGCTATGACGTTTAAGTGGTCTTCCGAGGAATCTATACTAATAAAAAAATTAACTTCAGGAACTGGTTAGAAAAAATCTTTCACTGTTAGAAATTTTTTTTATCGGCACAGGCTATCGGCTTTATATCATCACGCTAAGACCACTTGCGGGTTAAAGATAGCGTTAGCCCAAAGTAACTATTCCACGCGGATGAAGTCACGGGCAGAAGCAAGTAAAATTCATTTCTGTATTGATGTTGACAAAACATTGGAGATTCACTCAAATATTTAGTTACTGGTGATGCTTTTTGCGAAAACTTAGTGCATCAGGTTGTCCACCGTCGGTGCACATGACGTGGGCTAGGCAATCACGCGCCATCGGTGGCGCCGCCGACATTCCTCATCAATTAGCTGAATTGAACAATTTGCTGCCACTTAAATTGTACGCTATACATATAGTTACTGGATGAATGTATATTATGCGTGGCGGTAACATATCACATACATACTTTTTAACCCTCCTTGACCCCCATAAGGGAGCAATTTCTGAAAGCCCTATTCTTAGTGGATACTTGCATCTTTCAAATAATACACTCGCCAGGTTTAAAGTCTTTAGGACGGCTTAGGCTGTGTCAACGTAAAAAAAATATACTAACTACTATGATATTTAAGTGCACTAACAAAAAATAACATTCAGTAGGTAATCATAGAATTTTTCAAAAAATAAATTAATATGCTTTCTCCATCCCAAGAGGGTCCCAGTAGGGGTAAGCCGAGGTGTTGTAACAACATAACATAATGACTAAATGCAAACGAGACAAGGTTGAGTCCATCGCCTTCTCAGGCACCATACATAGGTACGTCTTTTAATTACTTCACAGGCATATATGCAGGTTTCCTCAAGATGTTTTCCTTCGCCGTAAAGCATATGGGGTGAAATTACTGAACTTAAGTCTTTATAAAACTTTGATGCAGGCCGCTGAGACTCGAATTTGCGTCGCTGACTGCTCAAACCCCACAGCCACCACGGTTCTTCTTGTCTTCTATATGTTTAGATTGCTGTGGTCAGCCAGTGCATGAATACTCACATATAGAAAGGAAATTTAAGTAAGTCACGCAGACTAACGAATTTAAATTTAAAAAACATCTAATTTCTGATAAGCTGGCAAACGTGAAGACTTTGGGAAATCTCCTGGTGGTTCTATTATCACACGAGGGATCCTCTTATCTCTTGATATTGATGCTCGCATGACACCAACTACTCGAAGGTAAAGATCACCTATGCATACTACCACCCATGCCAAATAGAGAAACATTCGTTTAATAACTGACCACTTGCAAGTGTGTAACACATACTTGTGTACAATAGTGTAAGACAAACACCATTAGTGTCCGTGACCCTCGCCGGCCACCTAACGACACCGGATCTATTTCAGCGGCACTCACTACACGAGCCGAGCGCTACCTGTGTCCACTTAACACACCCTACCAGGGATCTTCTGTCCTTATACTATTGTACTACTTCTCACCACGATACAACTCACAACATGAAAATTAAATGATCCTTTATAATTGACACCATTGTGTACGATGCCGCACCTGATCTGAGTGAGGCAGAAACGATGGGTATATCCACGTGACTTGTACATTTTTAATGCTCAAACGCACTTAGCAAATTTAGCACTAATCCCAACGCGCCCTACAAACTCCTTCTAAACAAACTTCTGTAGCAAGGTACTTGCTGCTCCCAGGAGGAAATTTAATTTCAAATCCAATGCAGGTAACTAGTCGAACTAGCAAACTTTTCACTAGATGACTGTAAGAATGCATAATTGAATCTTTGCTAAGTTTTCGGTAACCCATGCTTAATATTAATTCCTTTAATTGTCAATATTTCTTACCAGGCCGAGGTTATGGTGGAGGAAGTAAGTTACTATCAAAGGTGCTGTTTAATAAACGATGCGGCAGAAGTTCGCCTGTAGCAGTTATATAAGTGAATAATTTAGTTCACGGTGCCGGGGTATTAATAAAATCCCACCGCGGCGCCCCTGATGGCTGTCCTCCGCCTCCCTACTAGCGAACAAGGATCACATTCGATGCACTCATCATACCTACTTAATAATAAGTCTCACCATTCAATATCTGAATTCCCTCCTCGCCACAAATTTGCAAAATGCAAGACGTTGCATTATTCCACAAAATCCAAAGCTTGAGCGCACTACATTTATTTAAACACAAAACGGAGTCGCAAAGGTATTCAATTCGCCTACAATCGAGCGTGAAGCTGAAATTCACGCTTGAATTGTCTGCAGACCTATCGGACCGGAGCCCGCTGCACGCAGCGCTCTGCATCCCGCAGCGCTCCGACGTCACGTCATGTGACTGACCCTAGACGATAACTTTTTCAAGCTCCAGGAAAACGGCACTGCACTAATGCACCAGAGAGATGGAATTCAGTTTTTCTTTGTCAACTGAACTTAGTCCGCGAGTGAAAATAAACCGTCCCTCGCCGAGACTGAAACTTCGGCATCTATAACTCCTGCTAACTTACACCTACATGTTCGTCTGTAGGTGGAGAATCGGAGTTATAGATGTAATCCCAGCTCTGAATTCTATTTCGGTGGGATACAGTTCAGTTTCCGAGCTCCATTCGGGTAATTTCAGAGTGCAAGCGACGGCACACTGACCCATAAAACTTTCGTTTGCAATTTTGTCTTATTTTTCACACGTAACACACACGCCTCAAGTATTTGGTCACACTCAGGTATGTGGCGCTCACTGAGCTCAGATTAATTCTGAAATATTTAAATATGAAAGCTTGACTTTAAAATCCAAAAGGAAATTATTATTATCATTCACTATGCGTAGTTCCATAATATCGCATTGAGGCATTCAAAGCTGGCCACGGCGGTACTTAATTAGTGATTAGTGCGCAGCCGCCACTTGTTGCATCGAGGTGATCGCATTTCACGCGTGTTATGGCTTGAAGACAAATGGTCAGTCAAAGTGATTGCCCAATTACTGTCACAAACTATACGACTACTTATGGGAAAATATTTTTTTTTATACCTGAGAAAACTGGATCTCAACTGGACGCAAAATGGAAATACTTTTGAGTACACTTTTTCTGAGAAGTAAAGGTCAGCACTAGCCGCAGGGCGCAAGCGCACAGGATGACATCAACATCGCCACTTTCTACATGGTGGTATGACGGGCTCCACTGCGCAATAATTCTCTTAAAATTATATGACACTAGCGACCCGCCTCACTTCACTTCGGGTTGTGATATTTGGACAATATTTCAAAACGTTGACTTTTCTCTTCTATCTATAAATTTAACTTGGATTATTTTAGTTACAAACCAATCGGAGCTCAACTCCTACGTGTTCTTGAAAAACCGTATTAACATCCGTAACGTATTTTGGTAAAACGATGCGTTCAATCAAACAGACCAAACTGGAAAACTAGAAATCGCGCCTTCAATTCGTACTATTTAATGACGACTTCGTTCCAAAACATTCCAATTCATCAGCATTGTGCTGAACATAATAAAATGGTTCAGTACATTTATTCCACTTTATTTCAATACTACACGTAAACAATATATTGAGCGCAGTGCGAATGCCTAATCTCACCAAAGTAGGTCAAGGTCTGCGCGTATTCCTCCTCTCCCACATTATAGCGAAAACAATAGCAGAAGCCAATCAAAACAAATACCCTCTGATTATCCAGTTGAACAGGAGAGCAAACAAGGAGCACGCCGTGTCTGTTGGTGGTGGTGCGAGTAGGCCGGTCGATACGTTACGTCGACTGCTGCGTACTTATTAATCATTCACGTTACTGCTCGGATTAAACCGAGCCATCGGCCGCCCAATGGTACAGTATCTTGAGAGCTACAACTAACTACTCCATTCGATTTCTCATCGACTTCACGTTTATTAACTAGGTAAAATATATTTAAACACGTGAGTCTATTGTTTAAGATTATCGTAAGGTTTCTTATGACGCTGAGAGTGTAATGGTATGCTTTGGGGTTGATTTTTAATATCCAATGACAGTAACTAGACCTGGGGCACTAAGAACGGCATATTAAAATAGCTGAGTCTGAGAAACAAATCTTTACAAAGGTGTTCAAGAAAGAGCTATTTCAAGAGAAAAAGAAACAATAGGTATACAAATTTATCCTTTTGATTGAATAGAACTCTGAGCTAGAAAATATGATGAAAGAATTTAATAAATGTTTGAAACCCTGAAATAACTCTATTAGGTAATATGGAGTTAGGTAAACAACTACTATATTACCACTTATTACAAAATAACGGGTAAATGAGTAAATGTAAGAAGCGTCAGTCACTGCCGCCTCCGGGAATAAAAAAATAAGTTGTTGTTGGCTTTTGAATAAATCACCCGATATTTCGAGCTGAGTGACATCCCGCGATGTTTAAGACAATAATGAGGTCTCTTTGGTGTAGCCGGCAAGATACCTAGTCTGTGAAACACTTCATCCATTTTAAATATGCATATTAAAGTTGTTTCTTTTATTAAGAACAAACGAAGCAGTGCATCGAACGTTACGTTAATGTCATGAAAAATTCAACCAATATATTCCAAGGTTCGAAGGACCATTATGATGAAAGGATTGAATGGCTACTACTACTACTACTTAAGGTGTTATATCTGTTTAAAAATAATAGTAGCCAGAGTGCATTACACCCACAAAATGCAATTTAGAAAAGTAGGACTTTGAAACGTAGTATAGTCCCTCCTTGCGCTTAACCCGTTGCTTGCATGTAAGCAGGTCAGCTGTCGTGGCACAAAAGTGGTGCCGCTCGTGCCATCAGTGGCGACATTCCCCGACCTTGGCGGTCGAGCGGACATTAAATATGTACACCGCTCGGCACTCGCTCCTGAGACATTCTCGGGACTTCATTGAAATTCATGAAGACGTTAACGAAGCAATTATGCGGGTCGCAGACTGGGACACTGCGCACTTCACGCACTTTCACGCAGCGGGGGATTCTGTAAATCATTAGATTTCCCTGATAAGAACTTACAATGATTTCTGTTACAGAACAGAATATTTAAATACTAGTGGAGTAGTGGTTTTACTGACAATATTGAATGAAGACACATTAGGACAGACTCGTGGTGGATTTATTTTGGTTGATAACAGCTACTACGAGTACATGACGTGCTCCCACTGCAACATAGTCCCCGACACTCGAGACCCGACACGGATGGTAGTATGGATGCAGGTCAGCGGGGAAGTCCGCATAACCGCAGTGGCCTGTGATCCCCAAGCGCTGTGTGGCTTCACAACAGTGCGTGTGCATTGTTGTGACGCGCGACATATACAATAAAAAACTGAAACGACATATACAATACAAAGCTCAGAAGTTAATACGTAGCTCCCCCGGAATAGATATCCAGTCCTTTGTTCCCCTTTCGACTTTTCACCTGAATACTGTATTAGTGCTAATACAATAGTAATGAGCAAGATCAAAGTTGGTCAGTTGATGAAAGTGGCGGAAGCTTGAGCTTACCTTCAATTCGTTCCGACGCAGATTAGTTACGGCAGAAATAATGAACACTGACATTGGCCGGCCTTCTGGCTGAACGGAATCAAACGCAATAACAACACACAAATAAACATAGGTACCCACTATGTGTGCCGTGTATTTAAGTGCTCCTATACTTGGGGCCGGGGAACTTGACAGGTCGTTTTACCTAAGGTTAAGGAATTTTTTAATGTTAAAGAACACAGAGTGATTTTTAACATATTTTCTAGTTCAGAATTGTTTGAATACTACAAAAATACGTTTATTTACAATTGGTAATAGCGACTTATGTGATTGATGAAAGAGGTAAGGGTGGAAGCACAGTGTGGTTTCATTAAACGCGATCATTGTTTGATCTGTCGCCGCCTTTGACGCTATTTGCTCCCATGTAATTGTGTGTAGGCACTGGGTGAGTGCTGCTTGTTCAGCTGTAATTGCTACTGCACATTTTATTTCTTTCTGTCAATAAAATGAGACAGCGGTGAGCGGTCGGTGCTTGTATCAGGGCTGTTTCATTAATATATATATACGTACGTATAATTCAATTTGAACAGAAGTTAACCGTTTTGATTAATGTATAATCTAATGAAATTGCTTTATTTTATTCCTGAAGAATCGTAGGAGAAGGTGCGTATCTGAGAGGTGGGTGGTGAGTATCTACAGGCGACGCACATAATAGTATTTATTATTTGTGTTCTAATTTACAAAAAGGGAAATATATTTAAAAATCTTCATTTATATTCAATTCATAATATTCAAACATCATAGTAATTTGTAAACATGCACGCACAAGTCATCTAAAAGCAAACATGCCCAAAAAACCAAAGCTAATTATGAATTTCCAACGAAAAAGATATTAATATCCGTGGATGGAAGTCGGCGTAAATAAATGAGATGAAACACATCGTGTTAGTGCACCGGGGACAGTAATGTTTCAGTCGGCGAGCGGCGCGCAGTGTCACCGTCACTGGCTGACACTCGGCTCACGGCCGACACTGACACTGATGCTGATGTCTGTGTCAACTCTGAATGCACTCAGCTCCCACTCGAGTGATACAAACAATATATTATTTTATTGATGTCACGTGAGCTTTGACTGTTTTAGATTATTGGAGTTGCATACAAGTTAACGAATAATTGCACTTATGAAATTGTATTGTTTAAATATATATTTTAATATAACTTTGCTTAAAATGCATGACGTGTTGAGATGTCGAAGTCCCGAGACGTGAAATTGTGCAAATAAATAACACCTAAGTATATGTTTTAAGTTCTGTCCTAAGTCTCGTAAATCAAAGTGAACGCAAGCTCCCGAGCCTGGTTAATTTGTCTCGAGTAGCATAGTATAGTGAACACTTTTGAAGCTTATGGCAGGGGTTGTGGTCGGGGGCGCCATGTGTAATGTGTATAACATTATCAAAATGTTCGCTAAGGAGGGCAGTAGTTGGCACCGGCGTGCATCGGGCCGCGGCGGCGCTGCCAAATGAACCGACATTAACTCGGCCTCCACCGCCATAACTTACTGTTTGTTCTCTTGTTGTTGGCGAAACCTGGCGCACAGGGCTTCGTGTAAGCCATCCTGAGCCTAAGCATCGATTCTTGACATATTCATGATGGCCACTTCGTGTACCTATCATGTCTACGATGTTCAATCACACCAAGACTCTGCCAAACAACTTACACAGTCGATTTATTGAGATTACAGTAGATCTATACTCTTCGTAAGTAGTTTACTGCTGATCCGACATCAACATCACCATAAAAATTTAGTCTTCGCTAAAAGACTCATCTCTTCAATACATCATACGATATCTCAGTTCCACATCATTGCCCGAGCATTTTATTTGCACATTTATAGTTGCTTCACATTTTGTTTATAAGTCTTAAAACTTGAAATGTATAGCTGTTGAAAAGCCATAAGTAGGTAAAAGTATCGTCTCAGCTGCCAAATTGGGAACATGCCCGTTTCCTCGACTCGCGTGCTCCAGCTAGGCATGCGATGTGCCTCGACCTAGCTCGAGTTTTAATTGCAAAATTGATTTGTAATCTGTTGTTGGAAGCGGAGTGTGCTGTGCACGGCACTGGCTTGATGACTAGAACACGGCATCAGCTCCTAGGAGCGTGGATACATGACAAACAAACAGAAGGTCGCGTCATCAGCGCGTGGCCGGACCAGTAATACCAGTAATTAATGATTGCTCTCATTTATATTAGTTTATGTGTCGACGGATGGATCGAGTGCTCACGATTGTTGCGTTCTGCCGTCCCTAGAGCATGAATCATAATAGCATTGAATAACAAGTTTTGCTTAAAATTTTAATCTTTCTCACATCAGTCCTGGTAATTTTTTTGTACATTATTTTGTTCTTTCTGTATCATCTTTTGCAAGTTATAGCACGTGGTCCATTATTCGGCATATTCATAAGTAAAACTTACAAAAAGACTTAAAAAAATCTAAGTGTTCTTAAAGTTGATGAGAACTTAGAGTTGACGTGCAGGCGGGGTCGGCGTTTTGTTTGTATATAATTACGCTCCCCTTGCAACCCCATACGACGCGGACGAGGCGGCGGTAATAGCCTAACACTGTATTGCACTCCATTGGCTTCGTTCAACATTAGAATATTGCATTGTTACGGATAAAGCAATCATTATTTGTTATTTTAAACAGTTTGTGTGTGCAGTGTGCACATAAATAATAATAAAAGTGTGTCGCTGATTTGCTAATATCAGTTTCAATGCTAATTAATCTATTTATGCATGTTCTTCGCTCGACTTTATGTATTTCGACTCTACACTGAAAACTTGATGAATAGTTCTGAACTGATAGTATACACTGGTTTAACCCAGTTTCTGAAGTTTCGAAAGGATGTGTACAGTTGTGCTAGTGAACTAATACTTATGCTAATATTAAGTGAAATGTGATAGACAATGTGTATGTGCGCGTCCGCTAGCGTCGGGCCACCGGCGTCCCTCGGGGAAGCGGCTCAATCTGTCGCTTCCGTAACATTAGGTACCCACACATACAACTATGCATGGATGGTGCACACATTAGACTCATCGCTCATTTATCAGAACAACTGCTACATACTGACTGCTGTCTCAAACATGTCATATGAACAATACGTATCACCATTAACCATCCTTCGCAATCAGAAGGGTACACCTAATTATTAAGCTGGATTCAATCCTGCTGTTTCATCATCTTTTATTTAAATTGGATTACTGGAACGGCTAAACCTACCTCTTCTTCGTATACTAATAAAAATACTTAAGTCACAAATTCAAGTGTATTAAATATGTCAGCTATTAGTATTCAGTGTTCACTATTATATTGGTAAACATTATAATATTGAAGAGTAAACTACGTAGTGTTAGTGTGTGTGGTCGCAGTCTGAGGCAGGCTGCAGTGTGATGCGGCGCGCAGCGGAGCACGACTAATGCAGTTGCGGTCCCAGCCGCCGCCGCCGCCCCGTGAGCTGCACTTGATTGACCTGCTGTCTATCATCACACTATTACACTATACACTACAGGTTCATGAGTACATCTACTACTGTATGCACCATATGTGACTATATGCAGATTCTGAATCAGTTCTCGGCCATTCAAACAAATCAAAATGTTCTCTACAGTCGATTTGATGATATCATGTCAATTTCTAACGACCTGAGTTCGGGAAGAAGAAATAGACACGCTAGACGACGATTCGAGCCCAATGGGCAGAGCAACAGCACGGTTTGAAGGAGTGATGGCAGGAGGGCAGGATTCCACCTAGAGTTCGTATTTTCCCTAAACATATTAAGAATTTACCTCTAATTGAATCAAACCAGCCATTGTGAGCGCACAACAAGCAACGCGCGACGTCCACACGGCAGTTTCAACCGTCCAGATTAAAAAGCCATTTACGTGGATCTATCTCGAGCGCTGAGCCAGTAGGTGCAAACCTACCACAACACCACCTTAAATCCGTACACACATATGGCCAATGTATCAATGCTATCAGTACCATGAAACCTGGTAGGTATATAAGCAAATTAAAGAAGTTGGATTTTGAAAAAGAATGATCAGTGGTGCCTGTATATCTTTACATATTTTAGTTATATGGACTGTGGTTTGAATTCACAGTTCAAGGTTGCGTGGCATCGAGCACTTGGTGGGTTTCATGCATCCACACGATAATGCAAACAAAGCATTTGATTTTTACTACGTAACTTACTTTATACCTACACCTTGTACAACAATTAGGTATTTTGATGTCGTCTTTACGTGCTCAAATAACAAACATCAAATGCATGCGTTGTCGGCACACTATGTCGCACACTTTTAATCAGCAGAATTATAATTTATGTTTACAGCTGACATGAGATGAAGTGTCACGTCAGTGATCCACTGAAATGTAGCACAAGTTGAACCAGGTATAATATTTGAGCCCACTTAGTGAGTGCGTGTGTCACCGGCGCGCACTAGCCGCAGCGGCGGGCGCGCCGCTAGAGACGCATCTCCTGGTGCCCGCTGAATACGAAGGTCGACGATCCTGGGGGTCGACGCCCTTCTATTTATACATCCATCTACAAAGTCACTAAACAGACCATAACTCAGCCCGCTGCGCCGCTCGGCTGTGATCGACGCCATGCTACCAGTATTGTTTTTCTATTTTATTACTGCTCGGTGATTTCCACCGAACTGAAAGCTTATAATGTTTTATGGTTGCCTGGGCAATGTCTTCAAGTTATTGCCCCAACTTAGTACTATGTCTGCACGTGTTGGGTCAGCGCACTCACTTACCATCGTAACAAGCGTAATGCATGTTACGACATTAATAAGATTCCTACGAATTTCTGTTTTCAAGTACCAACTCGTTTGTTTCTGAATTGTCTAAACGCATAATTTAAAATCCAGTCATGACAGTGTTTTTATGTGTGTTTGTTCCATGTTGCATGGTATTGTATTCGGAGAGTACCACCTACACTTCCTAGGTAAGTACTTACTTTTTATTTACATTTTTTTACCTCTAAAGTGGCAAACAAGCATGCAGCCCACCTGATCGTAAGCCTATCGCGTTATAACTAAAATTTGTGTATGCCTTTCGCAAACCCTCATAGAAGTCACAGTACAGCGTTTGTCAGTGTGTCAATTGTGCGGGTTCCCGCCTGTGCTCCGCTCGCCTTCAATTGACTACACGCCCCATTATACGTACTTGACTCGCGTCATCAATTCTTGGAATACCTTTGTAATAGTAGTAGTAGCCGGCCGTCAGCGACTAGTAGCAGTGTATCAGCGAGCAAGACGGCCGCGGCGGCGGGCGCAAGGTTAGAGCCACTTGACTCTGCAACACTACAAACAGCACGCGGCCATGACCGCTCGCTATTTTCGCCCGCCATTGATTTCCGTCCATCAGACGAGTCCTTGAAAAGCGCTGAATTATTCGTAGGCATGTAGTTGTAGGCGCCACGCGTGGGAGGACACGCCACTCTCACCTCTGACATTTGCGCACCAGAGCTTGCAGAACTGAATAAACACAACCTAATTACTTACACCAAGAACAGCTTAATAACTCACTCGTAAATAAATCACTTACGCTCTACAAACACTATAGCGGCATATTACGTAACCACCTTCTAAAACTGAAACCTGGTACGTACGTACCTAATGTTATTTATTCTGTGCACAACGAACATTCGAGTACGATGATAGAAATGTAAGTAAGTACTCAAAGTAGCACTGACATACGTATTGACTTTGTTGACACTTACTGAAATACAAAGTAATGGCAATTATTTTTGCATAAAAACATCTGGGAAATAATTTAACTGACTTGATAGAATGTAATTCCGGCTACAACATTCCCGGTCGGCGCAGGAGTCAGGACGTGGCTATTGTGTGACACAATTTCCCAACATTCAGCGGAAAGTGTGACGCACGTGGTCGCAGATCAAACACACCGCACGCGCTCACTCCACCGGCACGCAACTAATCGCACCACCATCGGTGATCGCTATCACTACTGTGTTCACTTGCGACGTGCTCGGCGTACATACCTCTAAACACTTTGCAATGACCCAATGCTAGGAGACTCTTTGCTCCAGCCACACATCACCGCAGGTAATACTTCCAGTTTCACATCGAAATGAGAGTTGGAAAGAAATCATATCTCACGCTATCAGCGCGCTCCACAAAGAGGTCGACTGGACTATCGCAATAAAAGTTCACCCAAGCCTGCTTCAAAATGTTGTATTGTCTTTGTTGTGGCAATTCACCAATTAGATTTTATTATTTCTTATGTTTGGGTTGTATATACTTTTTTTTAATATCATGTAATCCTATATACTATACCTATTAAAATATTGCTTTCTTTCACCTCTCTGCGTTTATAACACATGTTTGTCTCGTTGAGCCTAGCCAAGTATTTTTTAGAAGGCTCATATCTCTCCAATGTGTCAGATTCTAGCGTGTTTTAATTATTTTAATGACTGTAGATTCAACAAATTACGCATATTTTTATACTTACGCGAGCTATTAAAGCTTGATGACAAAAGGGTCACACATAAAATGTTTACGTGATGCTGGTGTTAAAATGTCGACAAACAATTATTTTACACGAAGTTTACCTGAAACATTATAGGTTGTGCCCGGCGCCCATTCACACGGCCATTGCAGCCGCGTGCACCGGCCACTGATTCATGCATGTGACTCATACATACATACATACACACACTTATGCAAGTATCTAGCTCTAGTGCTTCCTAAACACGGTGTATTTTTAAACTGCACCCGCGAGAGAACACGGGCAGTGGCGAGCTACAGAACAACCGGCTTACAATATTAGCGTTAACAAGTTCGCGCCCTTTTATATTTGAAGACGACAATAACTTGCTTTCATTAGGCTAGTCTTGTATGCACACTTTCATGTAATGTAAGGTCTCTCCAGGAAGAGGTCTGTGCCTGCCTTTATAGATTTTATGGCCTTGGTAATGGCACAAAAATCGGCAACAGAGGTTCTGTCGGCTTACTTTGACATAAGCCGGTATTTCTCTTGAAACAGTTAGATAATAAATTGTGAAGGTTTTCAAAACAAAAAAGCAATACTGAAGTTAATTAATTGCTGATTTCGTGACTCTGCCTCCTACTCGGACTCCTGCCACTGCACTGTCAGCCACATCACGCGTCATTTGTTCATGTTTATTTCACTCCACTAAATGCAAGACATATGTAAGGCTATCCATTTAATGAATGTCTTGGTATTACTCGTACCTATTATACAAAGTATGATTTAATTAATTATGCCCTTACCTTATTATAAAAATATTTAAAAAAATTAATAAAAATCTTAAGTTGATTATTTCCATTGAAAAGGAATAACATACTTTATTGTCGATAACAGTAGTCTGTAGTAGTAGTCAGCAGTCTTGTCATGATGTCCTCGGAGTGTTTCTCAATAAGAAGGGTCGCATCCGACCGGCCGCGGCTGGGTGGACGCAGGCCGCCGCGTCTGGCGCTGGCACAATGGCAACAGTATTGTAGTGCGGGGTTGGAAAGGAAGGGCTCACGTCACTTACACTCAGTCAGCGGCAAATTTACCGTCTTTGTGGTGTTGTCAAACAGGTCGCACGTGGGACTCCTGCGTGCCGAGCGCTGCTCGTGACAACCCTCCCCTCACTTCGCCTCTTACAGGTATTATGTATTGTCTGTAGGAATACATTCAGTAACACAATTCGCTGGATTACTTGAATCTACTGAGAATAGTATCAGTTCAGTGACTAAAAAAAATCCTGCAAGACTCGCTAGACACTCAATCTGTACATTTAATAACCATATAATTGATATGTCCTAACAGGGTTTATATTATATTGTACCAGCTGGTGCCCGCGACTCCATCAGCGCATGTAGTTTTTAGGTGCAAGAGTAACAAACATCCATCCGTCCATCCATACTTACAACCTTTCACGTTTATAATATTAGTAGGATAGTAGGATCATGTAATGTAACTGACGTTACGCAATAAATATATGAATATAATCGGTGAGGTGGACAAAAAAGACCACTGACTCCCTGACTTTATGGTTAAAGGTTACCTACTTGGTACCCTCGAGGAAATAACGTGCAACGCGACGGTTGTAAGCTTTGGCTCACCTTCACGAGCGCTCTCGGCGTGCACTAACAAGCCGAGGAAGTACAGCACTAAAATAGCCGCGACGTGTGACGAGAGCCCTCACCCCGCCCTCGGCGTGCCTACTTCGATGACATCTCTAAATATCCTTCCCCTCCCTCACCTCACTCCCCACACACTTATCCGGTGCAATACTTAAGGATTTATCAACGATTTCTATAGTCGCAGAAATCACAGCACTGCTTCAAAAAAATCTTACCCGGACAGTAATTAATTTGAATTCTATACACTGGCTTAGTCCCATTGAAAATCAAGTTAAGATGCTTGTATTGTACATATAATGGACGAACAGAACACGGAATTAAACTTATCAGTAAGGCAGAGCAAAATCTGTACAAGGTGAAATAAATTGTATTACTTGTTGCAATCTTGTAGGTTGGCGAATATGTGTTGTAAGAAGGATAATAATATCTGCCAGTAAGAATGTGAAAGGAGTTGTGACCAACTAAAACAACAATGGTTGTCAATTGAAAAAAATACATGCTAGGTTAGTTTACAAAACAGAATGCCAGACGCTTTTTTACAAATAATCAACAAAACCAATGTAGGACCAAGAATGTAATAATTTATTACATTCTCCTTTTCAACCCAAAGAGATTAGTGTCATTGGGGACACGCACACCTTCGCCTTGTCAGGGCGACGCAGACGCATGCAGACATGTGTTTAGTGCTGTTTATAGTCAAAGGCATGCGCGACAAATCCCTTTTTAATTATAGTGAAGCGCGCGCTACTGCCGCGTTATTAAAGTGCGCGGCCGCTGACACGGGGCGGCCGCGGCGGCGCGGGCGCACTTTCAGCTAAACATGTGGCTGCGTTTATTTACATTGTTCTACACACACTTTTTATGCCTGCCCTCTAACATTATATAAGGGGGCTCATTTGTTGACTCCTTAACATTGTGATTCTCTGGACAAATACAGTAGTTACTGTTGTTTTCTAGTTACTGTCTTCTATTCGGCTATTTTTCTTTCCAATTGCTAATCTTGGTCAATTACAGACAATGACAAATTATTAAAACATGGGTTACAGAATATGATTTAGGTGCAAGTCAATGTACGTAAATACTTACCCACAAAAAGTACCGTTGCAAATAAAGCACCAAGAAACTGTATCTAGAGAATAGTTGGCATGATGCATGAGTCAGGCTGTCAGCTGATCGCACAGAATCTCGGTAATTGGTACGTTTCACCGAGCAAGTACTCCGGCTGGCGAGAGCCCGCCACTTTCCTTGCGCAACCATTTAACTACTGCTCCTCACAAACTGACGAAATCACAAAACTTAGCGAAAGCTATTTTGTAATAGGTACCTACTTATATCTGAGTAAAATTTATTGGTATGCCACTGGCAGAACACATAGAGAATGCATCGTTTTTATTTACACACTCGCAGATTGAGTAGTTTTAATTAGGAAGGTGATCTTCATTCGGAAATTATCAACAGGCTCTTTTCTACAAAATAATGAACGATGTTTATCATTAGATGTTCCTATAACGTTGTACGTTACCGTTTACATGGTGGTGTACAGTATGTCGTGAGTATAGGTGGTCGTCCGGAGTGCGAGCGAGGCTGGTGGTGTGGCGTGGGAGCCACGTGGGCCGCAGTGCGCCCGCGCCGCTTGCACAACGCTGCACTCGCCACTGCTACACTGACACTTGTGTTGTGACACATACCGAGCTTTGCTCTCGAACCTGAATACCATTCAACGAGACCATTTGCTTGATATTGAGGTCGTTAGCTGGCTCAGCTCAGGAAAATAATTATTCAGCAATTTTAAGATTAGATACTGGACAATTATATAATTTCGTGTAGGTAAGTAAGTCCAAGAAAGTTCGGTTATTCAAGGAAATTCAATAAGCATTTTATATTGAAAGTAGATAGGTATAATCTCACGTGTAACCCATATCGCAGTAGATACAAGTAGCGGCGATAATGTTCTCCCTGGGCGGCCGGTGCCGATACACTCGACCAGCTTTTGGAAGGTTGAATGACATTGAATAGGTGATGAAGTAACCCGACCCGCCGTACTGCTGATTGATCGAATTCTTTGTTCAAATACGCGTGCACACACACCAGCTAAAACATAATATTACGAGCAAACAACATACACTCTAGTACTCACACAACAGCACTCGCCGGCCCTTATCGGGGCTGAGACTATCTTTTTGATAATTCCACCGATACGGACTTCTAATACACCCAATCACAGGAAATTAGTAGGTGCTTACCGTGTGTGCATTTCACTTGAAAATTAGTAAGCAGTGTGTGTATCGAACGATAGGTGTTAGTGAATCGGATATCAGTTAGAACGAGCGACCCCGCGAGTCTCGGCGTTCCGTGCGTGGCGCGCTGCTCGTGATCCGATACATTCACAACAATAATAAGTTGAGCGCGAGGTGAGACGACGACAATAAACATTAGAGTTCTGCTGATACCTAAGATAATTTATCGTTATTTCTCCTTCACGTACCTTCACGTAAATCAATATTTTACTAACAAGGGTTCTTTACCTCCATAGTCGCTTTATTACAATTAACAAAAATAACAAATGCAGCTAAATCACAATTTATTCCTCTAGGTTGTTAGGAAAACGATAAGTATGATTCTGAGAAGTTTAGAAGGTACTTGAAAAGGGAACTTTTGTGAAGAATTTCGGATTGTACAGGAGTGGTGCAACTTCCACCACTTGCATTGCCACCAACTTACGCAGTTTCAATAAGGATTTTTAATTTCAAGCTTATACTTTCACTAATAATGCTCTAGAATTGAGCAAACTATTCATAAGTGGGTAGGTAGATTTATGTAGAATTCGTCGCGACAACAATTAGGGCGGCCGGCCGGTGAGCGCATGACCATAGTAGCGCCGGCGCCCGCCATCTGTCCAATTGGTGAGATCCATGCTCCGCACTACACTTGCCGGCCACTCTCTACACAACTTTAACGCATTTCCATTCCATTTGTATCCCAAATACATGGGTAGGTTCCTCATTGAAGTTTGTGATAATTCGTGTTCACAAAATTCATATTTATTACAGTTTAATTCATCACCTGCTTCGTTAGAGGGTCCCAGTTAGGTAGGTAGATATAATATTGTTTAACAGGACTAAAACTCAAAAGCTTTAGTTCTGCTAGCTGAGTGAATAGTCAAATGACAGTTCAATGATACCCTCCTACTTAGGTCAGAGAGTTATTTAAAGTCAGTGTTTCATTCATTTTAGATCAGGATCTGGTGAAGCTCGGAAATTATACCTACTAGAGTACTTACTTAGTCTTGAGGAATGGTGCTCCATCTCACGGCCTAGTGCCTTCCGAGAAACGTGAGGGACGAAATGAAATGAGGTGAGTACACAAGTACTTACCCACAAGTATTATTTAGTATGATACTTATGTTTTAAGTAGAAACATTACTAGAACATTGAACCTACGCCATTCACCTACGCCAGACCAATAATTTACATTGTTGGTACTCAGGTACCTACCTATATAGATGGTTATGGAAATGCAGTCTCGACGATGCACGTAAAATTTGCCTTTCACAAAACTACACACGAAGTCAGCAAGCCTTCCTATCTACTCACAATTTGAGAGCAGGCAGAAAGCAAGTTTGTAGGGCAAGCTGCGTGCGGGGGAGCGCCCCCCGAGCAGCCACTCGCACCCCCGCACCCTCCGCGGGCGGCCGCGCGCCGACCGGTCTTCCTACAGCTCACCGTACCCGACCCGCTGCAGTCCGGCCAGTCAGCCGTTGGAAGCGGTCCGTGACGCCCGTACGTGTCTCCGCGAGGATCTCCCCTCGCCTCTCAGTCTGAACACGCGCTACCAACGGCCCCATCGCGAGTGACTAAAAAACACATTCTTGGAATACTTCAAATCTTCAGCTGGCGTTATGTTTTGTGATTATAAAGAAATGTGCAGTTAAAGAAGTGCAACTCGTTATTTAGTGCATTGTTGTAAAAGCCGGTTCACCTCGTGCGCGAGGCCGGTTCCGTGTGCTTCGGCTTAGTGCTTTCTAAACGAGTCGTTAAGGGACGACATAAGTCATTGCTTTTAAGTGAAACAAACCCTTCTGAAGTGAAAGTGCTGACCGTTACGTGTGCTACTTGCGGTACAAAATACCCATAAGTGGAGTTCAACAACACAGGCAGAGATCGTAACATCAAGCTTCACACCATAAGTCATGTGGTATCGATCAACACGATAGTGACACTAACTGCGCCAGACAACGACACGATCATTTATCCAGTGAGTTAAGTTATAATAAACACCCATAGAAGTAACACAACACTCGCCTATATTCAACGAGCTCCCTAAGTGTAAAATATACATGATAATAAGTCATCACTTACTAAATATTGCAAACTAATCTAATGTAGGGGACATTAAACTTAACACAAACATAGGAAGGTACTTAGGTCCCTAACTGTACCTATTATACATATACCTATTGTAATACAATTGACGTTACCAAATTATAAACCACAAGAAGTCTCCAAACACTCGGTAGTCGAATGAAGCTTGAATAGCTAGCTACCTACCCAACCTGATTATCTCATCATACCTATTATTACAATCACAACAACACACGTGAATTGGTTACACGGGTTCACCTGAATCGAGGCTATACACCTAGGTTGGTCCTACCTCGACGATGTGTGAAATGGTGTGAGTGGGGTATGGGGTGGCCCTGGCCCATCATCAGTCCTCACTTGTGAACTACATATAATCAATAAACCCGATACTCTGCTTGCTTAAACCCACTGTCCTCATTTATACTTTGGTCCGAAAATGCTCCTTCTGTAGTATTTCTCTTCTTAATTGGGTTCCTTCCAACTGCGTTAATATAAGCCTATTAAGTACTTAGTTACGCTTTCAATGCAGACATACACACGTACATAGATCACCTATTAGGTCATTGACATAAGTTAGAGAACCCAATGAAAGTTTTGATCCGATTGTACTTATTTCGTGAGACACCTTAAAAATAACAGTCTCCACTTTAGAACGTCCAAAATCCAAATTCCTGTTTTTTTCCTTGGGCATAACGATATTCATTATTTCAAAACTAAAAGTTGAATAACATTTTGGCTTCCGTAAAATTTGTGGAAATAGCCATCGATTCATATGAATTTATTAAAATTTCGAACATTGATAGTTATTGACCAAGCAAATGACAAGATACCTACTCTTATATACATATATTGTACATTGGAACTGTGTCCATGGGCTTACATTTCTCAAATGATTAATTTTGTTTTTTTTTTTAAATTGTATAATATTTTTGAAAAGAGAAATTACTCAGTTTCTTGCCAGGTTCTTCTCAGTAAAAGCAACCTTCCGAACCTGGCGGTAGCATGTATAATCCTGTAAATTGTGTCATTCTGACGATTTGAAAGTGCTTTGTATAAAGTCTAATCGAATAAAGATATTTTTGACTTTGACTTTGACTTTATAAATAATATAAGTCTGAAAATACCTTACCAGCATAATTATAATTTTCTATTCGTCACCCCAAAAAGTAAGTAGAATTTACTTAGTAATAAGTTATCAGGAATTGGATGGAGAATCACTGCATGACGATTAAGGGAGGAAACGATAAATCCGTAGAATACAGATATACCTAGATCGCGCTCGAATGGATAAATACCCGTAAATTAGGTCTTACTTTTCGTAGTTACGTTAACCTATCATATACAGTTGTACCTACAGAGACAAAACCGTATACCCCAAGTATAGCTTTTGGCACTTTCAAACATCGACGAATAACTGTTGGTTTTGACGTGGCTCAATATATGTTGATACTTTTTCTGAGGTGGTTTGTAGTTGAACACCAAAGATGGCGGATCAACACATTTAAAGCCACACAAATTGAACTTGACTTAACTGCCTCGATGGTCTTGTGCTCGCAAACATTACCTCGGAACGCAAGGTCCAGCTCGATCCCGGGTCGGGCAAACTGTTATTGAGTTTTTCCATCTGTAATATCCCAATAGCATCCTGTGGCCTGAATTAGTGCCCGGTTAAACTCAAACTCAAGCTCTAACTCAAACAATATCTTTATTCGATTAGACTTTTTACAAAGTACTTACTTACTTTCAAATCGTCAGAATGACACAATTTACAGGATTATACATGCTTCCGCCAGGATCGAAAGGTTGTTTTTAATGAGAAGAACCTGGCAATAAATACAGTACTTAATTAAGTAAGTGCTCTTTTCAGTAATATTACTTATACAATTTTAAAAATACAAAAGAAATCACATACGAAATGTAAGCTCATGGACACAGTTTTAATGCACAAAAGTAAAAGTAAAAGTTAAAATAAAGTAAAAGTCTAGAAATTCCACTTATATCTAAATGCGTAGCTTGAAATGACCAGCCTCCACAAGCAACACCTTGTTATAGCAATAAGCTCGCCATCTGTTACATATATACATACATACATAATAATATGCTTACGAGTTGAAGATTAATGTGGTGACGAGAATTGAAAAAAATGTGTTGTTATAGTTCCGACACATTGCAAGGATTAGGAAAATGTGTTGTTATAGTTCCGACACATTGCAAGGATTAGGAAAATGTGTTGTTATAGTTCCGACACATTGCAAGGATTAGGAAAATGTGTTGTTATAGTTCCGACACATTGCAAGGATTAGGAAAATGCGACTAACGAAAGAACTGCATAGATGGAATGTAAGTGGAAGTATTGGTAAATGGCGTTCAAAACAGAATTATAACGACATTTAACCATCTCCTCCTCAAAGATTTAATGTAGAGTACACATAACTGAAGGAAGTGAATGAAGGAATGCATAGATCACGAAGCGAAGAAGTATGCAATATGAATAGTATAACAACCTACCCCCCAGGGAACACCGGCGTGAGCATATGTATACTTAATAAAAATAAATTGGAATCATATTTGCTAAAAGCATAATATTATATATTCATCGCCTTAACAATACCACAGAAATCTTTCTGCACAATGACGCTTAAATCAAAATTATGGAACTCAATCAATTATGTCAATAAATATCAATAACCAAATATTTATTGCGGTGGCCAGAAGAGCGGTCCTCTCAGCTCAATTAATTCGCAATCCCGTCACTACGAAATGCGTGCCTTACAATGCTTTACATCATTTTATAAAAAAACTAGCTGTGCCCCTCGGTTTCACCCGCGTAAATTTTGTTTCATATAATCTTTCATCCCCTATTATATCCCCTTGGGGGTAGAATTAATCAAAATTCTTAGCGGATTCCTACGTCATAACATCTACCTGCATGCCAAATTTCAGCCCGATCCGTTCAGTGGTTGGCTGTGCGTTGATAGATCACTATGTCAGTCAGTCAGTCAGTCAGTACGTATTATGTCAGTACAGTATGAATTAATTTTAAATTAATAAATTGGTAAGTAATAATTGGCAAGTGTTCTCGAAACCTTCTAAATGAGTGGTGTAACACCTGTACCACAAGTTAAGGATTGGTGTGTTTACTGGATAAGGAGATATTAAAATACGCAGAATTTAGGTAATAATTTGTCTTGCATGCAACTGCCCGATGAACTCAATCAAAATAATAAAAGAAATTACAAATCCGGTGCCACTGGATATTGAGCCACCCTGAATTTACGCCATCTGTTTTATTAGTGACGCCCTCTAGCCCGTAGCTGTCCCAGGCTGATGGGTGAACTGGGTGAGGCCGCTATGAGCTCTATGTCCTCTGCACACGAAGCTGTTTCCCTCGAGCCGAGGCAGATGGCGCAGGGCGCTGCATCGCTGTGGAAAGGGCGATAAATCACCGACTCCCAAGATAGTAGTCAGTACCGTCGCCGCCACTCGACCCCGAAACCTATTTGTTTCTGGAAGACCTAATTTTACTCATTATATTGCGTTGTGAGGACTGCAAATGCAACATATTTATTTCCATCCTGTTGCTTGTTATTATAATTAACTAGCTGACCCGACAGACGTTGCCCTGTCTTAATTATGAGAATGCAGCACGTATTCTGTAAATTTTCAATTTCCCGATTTTATCGAAATACCTATGTAATGTTGCGAAAAACAGATGCCTTTTTTCTAAGAAATTATTTCCATAATAAGTAGGATCGGTAATACTATTTTGAATGTTTCATTTAATTCATTTGCAAATATACACACACAATTTCTAAGTGTTATTGAATATGTTTAGAGTTAATACTTCGTATTAAAGAGTATTTACTCCTCAAAAGATATATTTTGGGGATCCATCCCCGAAATTGGTCCTTGGAATCTGCATGCATCAAACATAAACTGGGGTTGCTCGAGTGTTGTGTGAGTCCTTAAAGGTACTTCTTGTAATAGTGGTCACGTGCAGCTATCAGTAGCATAATGTGTAAGTTCAGTGCACCCCTCCCCGCTCGGGGCAAGTGCTCCAATCGTGCACGATGCGGTAATAATAAACAAACGCCTCGGACACCGGTCGTCCACCTCTCGTTACGGAATTATGTGCATTACCAGCTCACTGCCCTGGAGGATTATAGCTCTCATGAGAGAGTACCGCTCTCGGCTCCACCTGCTCATTAACTAGCGGAAAATCCTGCTAATAATATTTTCGTGTACATTCTGGATATAATAATAACCGATCTTCCCGAAATCTGTCGAAGTTGCTTATAGTGTCTTATGTCTTATACGTTTTTTTCTTGACCGTACTTACTTGTAAAAAAGAGTAAGGTGAATCGGACCTAAAGTAGTAAAATATAAAGTGGATCATAACGGTATTAAAACAAAAGAATAACAAGGAGAGGATCAGATACGGGGATCAGACAGGAATAACTCTCTATAAGAGTATCCACGTTTCCTTATCTCCACAAATAATTATTTATGTACAAATTCGGAAAAATTATCTCATGACCTAATTATTACTAACAAGTGGAAATCACGCGTAGTTCCCGTTCCCGTGGGAGTACGGGAATAAAATATAGCCCATGCTACTGATCATGTAGCTTATCCATTGCTGAAAGAATTTTCAAGATCGGAAATTAAAAAAGTACTTTTGGAGCCTATTCCAATGCAAGCAAATAACTCGTAAAAACAACCAAATCTTTCCTCTTTATAATATTAGTGTAGATCGTCATATCATTAGACGCCCGTCACTGACTGTAGAAGTTGGAGCACCAGAACAGAGAATTATGTTCTGTATAGAGACACTTGTTTCCTGCAGAAGATGGGTCAAAAGGGAGTCGTTTCCGAAAAGAAATCAGATGATTGATGGCATCAGGTTGTTCAAATGGCGTCTGTGGACCCGAGCAGAGACTAAGTAGATGTTGAATATCTACTAATACTAACACAGGTCAAGATTTAATACCAAACCAATATGTATTGAATTAATAGAAAATAATTAACGACTGCCCTGCCGACCTGGTGGTTTCAAGCGCTACTGAAGAACACGAGGATCTGGGTTCTATCCCTGAGTGAGGCAAAGTGTTATTGGATTTTTCCATGTATAATTTTCCAATCAGTTGAACAGCCCGCAGTCTGGAGTTGTGCCTGGTACATGGCAATAGGGTCGGCACCTTTTACATGGGACTTACAAAATAGTGGTGAAATGTGGGTGTACTATAAGTACACCTTTGCCTACTTCTTTTATACAGGTGTATAAGTATTTTACCGTTGTATTAGACAGAGCTCGGTAGCGAGCAGTCACTTATAATTATTGAATGTACAGGTAGGCTAGACCGGTCATCGTAGATGTGGCCAAAGTAAGTTCCGTAGTAGGTAAGACCATTTTTCAATAGCAAGATGCACAAAAAAACAGAACAAACGGTTGTCGGGTGCAGCACACACGCCCGTGGCCCGCATGGCTGTTGTTTGTAAACACGGCGCGGCGCAGTGTGCGTGCGCGCAGCTGCCGCCCCCCCTCCCTCCGCTCCGCTCCCCCCTCACCCGCCGTGGGACCAGGACGCGCATACCTGCCGCTCGTTGCTCGCTCGGTGCCAAACTGAATGCGCTCCTTTGGAGTTGTCCTTGTCGCGGAATGTTGCTCCGCTGCTATACCAGTTTATATTTGGACGGAAATAATCAAAAATACTTCCGTCCCTATTAAACCAACTGTGTTTTGGTAATACTTGCTTATTCTAAATAATGGGACGAATAATATTTCATCCATTCCATAAAATTTAACACAGCCTTGATGCAAAAAAAACTACACCAGCACCTACTTATCTCTTCAACGCGCAGTGTATACGAGTACTGGGATGCTGGCACCGTTAAGTAACGAGGGATCCAAATAACAATGCTCATGCCTCTACATATTAATATGCTCTAAACGTGATTCAGCATCTGTCAGTTGGCGGAACGGAGTATCTTTATTGGTTTTGATGCCGATGACCCGGCGACGCTCGCCGCGCTGACGTCAGCTCCACCGCGTCTCAACTTTATACTAATACCAAATATTCATACCTTACTCGGCATTTTTTATTTATTGTAATGTTTGCATGTATTTATTGTTTCCCTAAAGGATTAGAACGAATGCTGCCGAGTTTTACTCAACCAGAGTTTTCCCCACGGCTCCCAGAACTATCTTGTTGATATACAAAGTTGATCCTTTAAGCCGGATCTTTACTGTAACAAGCTTTTCGGAGTAGAATCTTACAAAAACTTCTTCAGAATGTAGATTGTAGCTACCTAAACCTTCGTTGCCGTGAAGGGCAACGAAATCACCGCGAGTAGAAATGGTGGCGTCATCACAGTGTGCCCTCGATATGCTTAGAGCGACATCAGCTGCGTTCGGGACAAAGCGGAGAGGTGAGCGCGCTGAGTCAGCGCGGTGAGTAACGTCCCCAGCTCACCACCGACCGACCGTGTCGCCATGTACAAATACGTAATATTAGTTTAACGTGTACCTATGTGTATCGCCGTATCGCGACTTGGAGCAACACGAACTGCCATTCTTGGATACTAAACATGTAGGTACCTGTTAAAAGCTTTGGTAGAAACTATAAGTGGGAATTTTAAACAACCTTCCCAATCAATATAATTCCTTCAGCACTCTATACCTATTACAAAGGTAAAAGTTAAGTGTTACAATGAATCGTGCTTTTACTCTCCATAGTTATAGCACGTCAATCAATAGGTTCCGCGAAGCGCTGCCATAGAGTAGTCTATACAAAGCTCCAATTTAATTTACTCCGCTTGGTTGCTGCCAAATTGTGTGTTTAATATTCAAATCAATAGGCTGGTGGTCATGCATTATGTATCGCGATGCGGGCAGGCGCCGGGCGCCGGCTCGCGGCTGCCGTGAGCCCGGTGCGTGTAGGGCGCACTAAATCGCACTGCGAGCTCTTCTCCACCGCGGGCGGCGCGGCCCGGCTGCGAGAGCCCGCAAATCCTTCAGACACTGTCCCTCCTCCCCTCGCCCTTCACCCATACCACCCACTACCTGCTCTTAAGGACAGCCCCAAATGATGTGTCCTATTATATTGCAAACACGACACGATGACATAAATAAGGATACTAAAAGATATTCGGATATATTTCATTCATTTAATGTGCTTACCAGAAATCATTGTTAGCTCGCATTGCAGGTATTTCTAATAAATGGATAGTAATCAGGATCGTAACATTGGAAGTGATCTTTGGTTTGAGCCACACTCCCAGAAGTTAGAATGGAATGGAATGGAAGAATCCAACTTAATTTTGAAATATCAACACAAAATGTCTTCGGACGTATTTGACCTAGTTGCATAACTGGCTGGACTTAACGACTAACCTACCTACGACTCCTACGAGGCGCCAAGTAAGCCCTAAAGCGTGTGGTATCATTGCCAAATCAAACTAAGTATGTATTTAAAAGTCGTAGTGATTATATGGAACAAACATGAGGATATAGATTTGACTAAATGTAAGAAGTGCCTACCTATATTAAGTACTAGCTGTGCCCCGCGGTTTCACCCGCGTAGAGTTAGTTTTATGTGTGTCCCGCGGAACCCTAATGGTTTTTTTTAAATTAACGTATTCTATGTTACTCCTTGCAACATTAGCTATCTGCCAGTGAAAGTCCCGTTAAAATTGGTCCACCGTTTCGGAAATTACCCGGAACAAACAGACAGACTGCGGTTTCACCCGCGTAGATTTAATTTGATTACCGCGGAACCCTAAATTTTCTTTATTAAATAAAAAGCACATGTTACTCACTATAGCATTAGCTATCTGCCAGTGAAAGTCCCGTTAAAATCGGTCTAGCCGTTTCAGAGATTACTCTTTGGCAAATAACTCATTATTAGGTACCAATTCTTTGCGTTTTTATACTCGTGATCATTTTTAAACGCAATATCCTATTGGAATAAAACAAACAGTATTTTACTTCTACATGAATACCCTTGATAGCATAATGCTTAATTTGCATAAGGATTAATATTAAGATACACATTTAACGTAGTTTCTTTCTTCAGACGATTTAATATTTTTTATGAACATAACAGCGGTTATTGTGACTAAACTATGACAGTTAGATATATGCTCTCGCGGACTTTTTTGTAGATCTTAATAAGACCTACAATTCCGTAGTACATCATTTTGTTCTACTGTCAATAGTTTTTGCAGCGCACGCATAAATAGGTTTTCGATTTTACACCTTGGGTTACAAATTCGCAATTTTCTTACAGACTCCAAATTTTTATGAGAATAAAATATATCCTATAGCCTTCCTCAATAAATGGACTATCTAACACTGAAAGAATTTTTGAAATCGGACCAGTAGTTCCTGAGATTCGAGCGTTCAAACAAACAAACAAACAAACTCTTCAGCTTTATAATATTAGTATAGATTTTTTTTTTTCAAGTCCATTTAGTAAAATCTGCTTATAATTACAAACAGAAAGTTATAAATGTTTTGAAGCCCCCCCTTTAAGTCTAGCATGTGATAAAGTACGTATGAAGATTTCCATAAAAGTTATGGCGCTAGTTGGCGAGGGAAGCAGTTCCCGCCAGTAATGACCTCGGCGGTGTCGCCAGTCGCCAGCGAGCCGCTACGAGCCGCTTCCGGCGCAAACCACGCGGATTGCGTCACGCGTCACTTACTGATACTACACACCATCGCCCAGAGCCGCTCAATGAATAGCCGCCATACCCATACATTTTATTATAATACTAGCTGTGCCTCGCTACTATACCCACGTAGGATTAACATTTACCACTAATGCCTACTCATATTAGTCGCAGTGTCGCGAAAACTTTAAACAATATGTTTGTGTGTTGTTCATCTCATACCTTATTAGTTCCTGAGATTAACGCGTTCAACCAAACAAACAAACTCTTCAGCTTAATATTAGTATCGATATAGGGTAGTCTATGTAATGGCTTCTAGTCGTTCCAGATAGAAATAACGTTGGCGAGAACTCAAATATCACCTAATATGGGGTTGTAGCTATAATCCCAAGGTGTTTAAATTCCTAAACGAACAACCAATCTGTTGAAGTAAGTTTGTCCCCAATAGATAGCGCGCTGATAACCGATCGTAAGGTCGTAAATAGTAACACGAAGTGCATCATACTCTCCACGGTTGCCTCCATGTGGCTCAGTTTACAAGTGCCTTACCAGGGCATAAAGTGAATCTATCATTCTCACTTAAGTTTATTATTTTCCATAATGTGATGATTATGGCTATCTCTAGCTCACCTATAATCAGGTGTGGAGCAGACCGGATCGGTACCCATCCATTGCATTTTCACAATATTCAGCTCGCACAAATAATTTTGTGTAATAAAACGAACTCAGACCATGGAATAATACTTAACACTCGGGCATGCCTTTTCTAAATACTAAATGAGTAAAATATATATAAAATGTACATAAAATATATATATTACTTGTATGTGAATCTGTGAGTTCTGTTTAAATCGTGTTCAGCCGTTTCGGAGTATAGTTGGAAAAACAGATGGAGATCTTTTATAAAATTGTTTTTTCATTTATATTCCTATACTTTCATAATATATGCATTTACTTAGTGAAAAGCTGTTAATTTGGAAGATTCATGATGATTTTCCCGTTCTGTATTCTCGATACACAGATACTGTTACAGGCAGGCATACACTGTACCATGTACTTACTTCCCTACTCTACAAAAAATCTTTAGGTAGGTACACCAGATGAGTTCTCTGTTCCGTGTGCACAGAGCGCGGTTATGAGATGTGTGATGTGAGTGACTGATAATAGTGGCGTGTAGTGGTGGTCTTAATTAATGACTCGTTGAGAGCCGGCTGTTGGCGCTGCACCGGCAGGATCGGTATTTAGGCCGCGAACAGAGCGGCCCTGTGGCCGGAGGCCGGACTGCACACAATAAACATACACCCACTGACACTGCTTGCCCCTTCTATATATTATAATAACCTTTCATTAAATAGAAACCCCAAATCAATTATTTAGTTATTAGACGATTTTGGTTTTTAGCACGTTTAACTACAAGATGCCGTCCTAAATGGAATATTTATTGATACCTGCCATACAATATGCACAGGCGGTCGTACTGCCACACACACGTACTGGCACTCTATCGCTCAACCTTTAGGTGAGGCAGACAGGCTTGGCACTGTAAAATAGGGTGTTTGACATTTATCACTATTTTTGTTATATGTATAATGTCAATACATATACTTATATGTATACCTGTACAATATTATAATACTTTATACTAAATTAATATGATACCTACCTAGTTTACATGGGGGTCGCCACTGTGGGGAGATCGAGTGATCATGCTCATCCCCAGCAAAGGGAAGATCTTTCAACCAGGCGGGTGTCCAACTCTATGTGTATGTGTATGTGTTCTAGTTGGAAACTTGTATGTATACTGCAATGCGCGATTTAGGTTCTCGTGTATTTGTACTCAAACTTCTCATTTCTTAGCGAGTAGCGCCATCTATGTGGCAAGCGGAGAAACGCAGGTACAAAAAAGTACTATACGAGTATGTATAGCGTCTAGACTTTTTAGTTGAAGATTTTTGTCACTGAGCATCGGTTGGGGGTTCGAGTTATTGAAATACTGACTTCTATGTTTTAAGGGAGTACCTTAATAAACCAGCCCGTGGACGTGGATGTATACGTGCTGTCACTAGTTGAGTAGAGCACTAACCCTGAATTTAGAAGAAGAAGAGAAGAAGTTTCTAGGGTTTTTGTATAAAAAAACAAATAAGTGAATGTGGAGTTATCTATCCTCCCTATTTTTACTTCGCTCAAAACGGAGACTTGAAGGCACCCGTGTTGGGCCAAACGATTCCTGTCTGTGTGAGAGGCATTGTTAAAAAGACAAGCACCGCGTATACACAATAAAATGTTGTGAATCGCATATTCAAGAGATTTGTTTTTAACTTTTTACTTATTAACTTATTAACGAATAGTATTCGTTAATAAATGTGCGACGTTTCAAATCAAACCATTTTTTTAAATTAGGTTCTAAGATTATGGTACATAGATACATACAAGCGTCGTAAGTAAAAAATGTATTGGATTGTTGCAGGTGCCGAGGAGGCACGGCCCGACGCCTGCGGTCCGCCACTGACGTCTGCTTTATGAGGTGAGTGCACCACCATACCATCCCACCCATAGCCGATAGCCGCCTTTTTATTTTTTGCGTTGTGAATTCTGTTAGTTGGGTCAGTCAGACAATTTTGTGATATACATATATGAATGAGAATTTACTTCTCTATAAAATGTGTTGAACCCTGCAGCAATACCTGTGTGCTAAAGCAATCCGCACCACTTCAGCTCGACCGTATTATTAAAGAAAGGTATGTTTGCAGACATGGTTTAATCACTATCGGAGTACCTATGTATGGGCAGTTGATAAGGCGGGAGGAACGACCGCCGCAGCGAGCCGCGAGCCGGTAGTAGGCGCACTAATTCGTCTTGGTAAACAGATAAACACACAATAAAATAAGTAAATAAGTTTATCTACACCACAATCTAGGTCGACTACGTTTTTACTACGCGGGCTAAAATGAAACACGCTGTTGATTAATTTATTTTTATAGTTCCGGCGCTACTTAGCTACTTACGAAATATATTTACATTGCTTACTAGTATGTAGGACTGGATGTAGTTAAGGTTGCGTTGCCGAGTGCCTCCGCCTATTTTTCGTCTATTTCCCATAATAGATAGCTTACTTTATTGTGGAGCAATACGAGGCAACTATTTTATCGCAACCCAACTCTTGCATTATAATAGCACCCCCTATAAATTGGATACCCTATTGATTAAGATAAAATACATTGTGTTGTCGAGCAAAGGTTTACTCGTATTGTGCAGAAAGTCAGCGGAGTGCGGTGCGTCATGTGCGGCGCGCTCGCCTGGCTGGTGCTGGCGGCCGTGGCGTGGGGCGCGCGCGCCGGCCCCGGGCCGCCCGCCGCGGGCCCCGCGCTCGCCTTCCCGCACGCCCAGTACAACGTGAGCATCCCCGAGAACAGCCCGCCGCGCACCTACGCCGAGCAGCCCCCCGGCGACGACCCGCTGGGCCTGCGCCTGCCCGCGCCCGCCGCACACGTGCGGTTCCGCATTCGGCACGGAGACAAGGATAAGTTCTTCAAGGCGGAGGAGCGCACCGTCGGCGACTTTTGCTTCCTGTCGGTGCGCACGCGCGCCGGCCACGCTGACGTGCTCAACCGCGAGAGACGCGACACCTACCGCCTCGAGGTGCGCGCCACGGCGCTGCTGGCCGACGGCGCTCAGCTCGAGGCCGACACCACCGTGGTGGTCTCCGTGACCGACGAGAACGACCTCAGCCCGCTGTTCTACCCCACCGAGTACGAGGTCACCGTTCTCGAGGATGCGCCGGTGCACTCGAGCGTCGTGCGCGTCACCGCCGAGGACGCCGACCTCGGCCTCAACGGCGAGATCTACTACAGCCTCGAGGAGGCGGCCGACCGCTTCGCCGTGCACCCGACCACCGGCGTGGTGACGCTGACGCGCGCGCTGGCCGTCGAGGAGCGCGCGCGGCACGACGTGGTGGTGCTGGCCCGCGACCGCGCCTCGCTGCTGGCGGCCGGCCCGCGGGCGCCCGCCGCGCGCGCCACGCTCGCCGTGCGCGTGCTGCCCGTCAACCTGCACGCGCCCGAGCTGCACGTGCGCCGCCTGCCCGAACTGATCGAGAACTCCACCGCGGCCGTATTCGCGATCGTGCAAGTTAGTGACCGCGATACGGGCGAGCACGGGCGGATCGCTTCGCTGGAGATCGTGGACGGCGACCCGGACGGGCACTTCCGCGTGCGACTGTCGTCCGCGGCCGGCGAGTGGGACGTGGTGGCGCACGCGCTGCTGGACCGCGAGCGCGCGCCGGCCGGGTACAACCTCACATTGCGCGCCACGGACGCCGGCCACCCGCCGCGCGCCTCCTACCTCACGCTGCCCGTCGCGCTCACCGACGTCAACGATAACGCGCCTGTCTTCAGCCGCGAGCTCTACGAGGCGAGCGTGCCTGAGACGGCGCCGCCCAACACTCCCGTAATCAGACTTAAGGTAATGCAGCGAGCGACCTTCGCGTTGGATTCATATTCGAATCACCTTGCTATTAAACCCGAATTCGACAACTGATGAAATTAATTATTCTACAGGTTAGCGACCGTGACGAAGGACTAAACGCTCGCGTGTACATCGAGATTGTGGGCGGCAATGAGGGCGGCGAGTTTCACGTGAACCCCGACACTGGCGTACTTTACACCGCAGTGCCGCTCGACGCAGAGGAAAAAGCGCTCTACACTCTCACCGTGTCAGCAATCGACCAAGGCAACGCTGGTACTCGCAAGCAGTCCTCCGCCAAAGTGAAAGTTACCGTACTCGACGCGAACGACAACAACCCCGTCTTCGAGCATGAGGAAATACAGGTGGACGTCCCCGAGAATGGCGCGAGCGGCGCCGTGGTGGCCCGCGTGGTAGCGCGCGACGCCGACTCCGGCGAGAACGCCTACATCTCGTACAGCATCGCCAACCTGCAGCCCGTGCCCTTCGACGTCGACCACTTCTCCGGCGCCGTGCGCACCACGCGGCTGCTGGACTACGAGAGCATGCGGCGCGAGTACACCCTGCGCCTGCGCGCCAGCGACTGGGGGCTGCCCTTCCGCCGCCAGGCCGAGATGCGCCTCGTGGTGCGGCTGCAAGATATCAACGACAACCGGCCTCAGTTTGAGCGCATCGACTGTGTCGGTTATTTACCACGCCGGCTCGCTATTGGCTCTGAAATCGTCACGCTCTCAGCTATAGACTTTGACGCCGGCGATGTGGTGTCCTATCGAATAATCGGAGGAAACCAAGATAACTGTTTCGGAATAGACTCAAGCACGGGCGTGGTGAGCCTCGCTTGCGATTTAAGTGATGTGCGCGCCGACTCCCGCGTACTCAACGTGACTGCGACGGATGGTACTCATTTCGCGGATGCAACTTCATTGACGCTACATTTAGTGGGCGGCGGGGGTGATACTGGCGCTCTCGAGTGTCGCGATACTGGCGTGGCTCGCCGTCTCACAGACCTATTTGCCGCCGCCGAGCGCAGTAATGCACCTTTAGACTTAACCGATGAGTTTCCACTCGCTCCCTCCAGGTACGGCGAGAACCTTCATACACCCGAGTTCATAGACTTCCCTGTCGAAGTAAAAGTCAACGAGTCCATAGCTCTCGGAACATCCTTAGTGAAACTAGTCGCGCGGGACCGAGACCTCGGCTATAACGGGCTGTTGGTGTACGGGATCTCAGGCGGAGACCCAGACTCGGCGTTTCGGATCGACCCGGACTCGGGTGAGCTCCAAGTGATCGGCTATCTGGATCGGGAGCGAGAGAGCGAGTACTACCTGAATGTGACCGTATACGATCTGGGCCGGCCGCAACGATCCGCATCCCGCCTCCTGCCCGTCACCGTCCTCGACGTCAACGACAACAAGCCTCGTTTCGAGAAGACATTGGCGAGTTTTCGTGTCACGGAGAACGCTCTTAACGGGACTGCAATATTCCGCGCAAATGCAACCGATCGCGACGTCGGCAATTTCGCGCACGTAACGTACAGCCTCAGTGGCGCCGGCGAAGGTGAGTTTTGCGTGGATCGAGACAGCGGCGTGCTAAGCGTGTGCGCCCCGCTGGACCGCGAGAAGCGGGCGCTGTACGAGCTCACGGTGCGCGCCTCCGACGGCGGCGGGCTGCACGCCGAGGCGCTGGTGCGCGTCGCCGTCGACGACATCAACGACAACGCGCCGCGCTTCGGGCTCGCCTCGTACTCGGCGCGCGTGCGCGAGGACGTGCCCGCCGGCACGCTGGTGGCCGTGCTGGAGGCCTTCGACCCCGACCTCGGCGCCGGCGGCCGCGTGCTCTACTCGCTGCCCGACGAGGCGCCCGACGACGTCGTCTTCACCATCGACGCCACCTCGGGCACGCTGCGCACTGCCAAGCAATTGGACTTCGAAGAACGACAGGTCAATTTTTGCCCTATCATAATCTATTATTTTATTTCATAGCCTGATTTCGAACATACCTAAGAATTATTCTGGACAATTGACGTTGAAAATTCGTCTGGTTTTTTTAGAGTAACGAAAATATTTTCGTTTGCAGGACACAAAATCGATCATTTTGTTTATATCATTCATATTAATTATCTACTCGGACGGCGAAGAATCGACCTTGAATGAATCGTGTGAGCAGGTGTACGGGATAACGGTGCGCGCCACGGACGGCGGGCAGCCGGCGCTGAGCAGCGAGGCCACGGTCATCGTGGAGGTTGCGGACGTGGACGAGAACCGCCACGCGCCCTCCTTCGGCGCGCACGGCGTCCTGCTCGGCGCCGTGCGCGAGGACCGCGCGCCCGGCGCCGACGTGCTCTCCGCCGCCGCCGTCGACGCCGACCCGCCGGGCCGCGACTCGCGCCTCGCCTACTACATCGTCGCCGGCTCCGGCATGGCGCACTTCTCCATCGACGACGCAGGTCCACCCCCCCACTAGCTGCTTGGAACAAGTCCCTCGAGTCGGACTACGCGGTTGTAATGCTGAGTATTGAAACGTTACAGGTATGATTCGCACGCTGACTCCTTTGGATCGCGAGACCGTGCCCCACTACTGGCTGACGGTGTGCGCGCAGGACCACGGCCTCATTCCGCGCCACTCCTGTATACAAGTACGTACGGTTACGTCGCAAATCATCCGCACTCTCAAACGCTTTAACAATACCTAATCAAAATGTAATAATACCATACCTACAAAATGTATAGTCTAAATTTATAATAGCTTACCTACATATACGAGTATAAATAATTAAAAAAGTAGGTACCTACTCACAAATTTTAATTATATTTTATAAATTCTGTATCAATTGCAGAAATAAATAATACGTCACAACAATAATTGGTAATTGAATTTGAATTAATCGGCAACGCTTATTTTCATATTCTCATGTTATGCAATATGATAAAGATATTCGGAATACCTCTGTACAAGTAGCTCCTGGCAAAATTTTTGGACATGTTTTTATTTTTTTACTTCCTCTTTTTACACATGTATGCTGATACAATTTCACTATGATGACTAATCGTATGTGAATTTTACCGTAATTAATGATTATTTACTATGTAACGACATATGCATGATGTCAGCTGAGTTTCTCGCCGGTTCTTCTGGGAAGGCTTTCGAACCGGTGGTAAATTTTTCGACGAGCCTTACCACAACCTTACCCGAATAAATAATCGGTACCTACGAACGATGTAAGCGTGTGTGTGCGGCGGTGCGGCAGGTGTTCGTGGAGGTGGAGGACGTGAACGACCTGGCGCCGTGGCCGCAGCGGGCGCAGTACGGCGCGGCGCTGGCCGAGCACTGCGCCGCCGGCACGCGCGTCGCCGTCGTGCGCGCGCTCGACGCCGACGCCGCGCCGCGCGCCGCCGCCGTGTCCTACTCCATCGTCGCCGGCAACCCCGACGGGCTCTTCTCCATCGACGAGCACACCGGTCACTACACCACCTACCCATCTCGCTTATACGTAGTCATCGATGACAATTTGAGTTAAACTAGAACCCGCTATTCGAAATTCGAAATAGACCCTTATTTTGTTTTCACACGCTTTACCTAGCGACTGGCCCACATGAGTTTTTCTCAGAAACTGTCCTTAACTTTATTTCTTAAGAAAACCCGGCTAGGTCCCACGAGGGGGTGGGAGGTTTCAGGTGTAATTTTTTTTTATTACCGTTACCGACCACCGAATCGGTATAAACGTTTTCTCACCTCGAGTCTGTGTTTGTTACCGTTACCGATCAGACTAGCGGACGTCACACAGTCAGTGATAATGTAGCATACAAATGGGGAGAGAATTTTTAAAATCTGCCCAGTACTTTTTGAACCGATTCATTACAAACGTACATACGAATCTTTCCTTTTTATAATATTAGTATAGAAGTATAGTTGCAAAAATATCGAAAGGTGTAATGTGCGGCGCAGGGGCGATAGTGACGACGGGGCGCGCGCTGGACCGCGAGGCGGGCGCGGCGCACGCGCTGGAGGTGCGCTGCTCCGACGGCGAGCTGGCCGCCACGGCGCGCGTGCTCGTCACGCTGCTGGACATCAACGACCACGCGCCCGCCTTCCCCGACCGCTTCGTGGACGTCCGCGTGCCCGCGCCCGCCGCGCCCGCGCCGCCGGCCCAGGCCGACGAGCCCAGCGCCGAGGCCGACGCCGACGACGACGACGAGCCCGCGCGCGCCGCCTGGGACGCGCTCGACGACCCGCCGCCCGGCGCCATCTACCTCGCCACCGTATGTACCCCGCACACTCTTCTTCGCTTCTATAGCTCCCCAACGGAATTTATAATGTAGTTAAAAATATAATTTTCACGCGATAATGTATATAATCGCCACCGAGAATAGCCAAGTTATTATAGTATAATTCTAATAAATTGTGCTAAAACAACACACGTTGGAAAATACTGGAGTTTATTTCGCCGTTTCTTCTCCTGACAGGCCTACATTTGGAAATAGTAGTAATTTAACATTAGTCAGAGTAAACAAATGACGATCAATGAGTATCCGTTACGCTGAAATTTTATTTTTAAATTTGAAATTTGTACGAGGGTAGGCCCGTTCGTGTCGGTGGTGGGACATCCGCTTCCGTTTGTGCTCTTCTGGGGTTTACGGTATTAATATTTTTACTTACTACGTAAACGCTTCTAAACTGCCAGTCAGGAATTGAAGTCTTTCGCTCAGGATTATAAATAAGCGTTGGCATGCGTGTGGCAGGTGGTGGCGCTGGACGCGGACGCGGGCGCCAACGGCACGGTGCGCTACAGCGCGCGCGGCCGCGGGGCGGCGCGAGGCTCGCTGCGCGTGCTGGCCGCCAGCGGCCGCCTCTACCGCGCGCCAGGCATGCCGCTCACGACGCACGACTCCTACGACCTCACGGTTGGTCCGCGTGCACGCCCCTCGCCTCCTCTCCTACCATCCTGCTGTGTGTTCATAAACATACAGAGAAGCAAATCGGTCGTTACACACGTAAATTAATAAGGAATTTATACATGTAAATAAATTTATAATTAATACGGCACGATTAGGAAAATGTAATACTCTGAGTTTTTAACGTATTCAGTAACTTGTAAGTTCAGAAAAAAATTATGTTATTTTCTGAAACTAATCGTTGAGATAATTTTAGTTCATTAATATTAGCTAATTGTGTTGGTGCGCCGCGGCAGGTGCGCGCGTGTGACGGCGGCGGGCGCTGCAGCGCGGCGCGCGTGAGGGTGCGCGGCGTGCCGGCGGGCGGCGGGCGGCCGCCCCGCGTGCTGCCCGCGCCGCCGCTGGCCGTGGCCGAGCTCGACGCGCCCCCCTTCCTGCTCACCGTGCTGCAGGCCTCCGACCCCGACGGCGACCCGCTCTTCTACGACATCCAAGGTCGACCCCGCTCCCTCCCGCTCCCCCGCTCCCTCGCTGTAATACCCGTCCCCGACTAATGGCGGCGGCGGTGCGCAGATGGCGACCCCCGGCAGGAGTTCTACGTGGGCCGCGAGGACGGCAGCCTCGTGCTGGCGCGCCGGTTGCTGTGGGAGCGCCAGCCCTGCTACTCGCTCAACATATCCGTCACCGACGGCGAGCATATCGTCTACACTACTGTGAGTGGGGGACTCCCCGTAATTTTTTGTGATATTTTAAGCGGTAACGTCGAGGTGATGAGTTCGCGGATTCGATTTTTTTTAAAGGTAAACATAACGGTGGTGAACGACGCGAACGAGGAAGGCGTGTCGTTCAGCCAGGAGGAGTACGTGGTGGAGGTCGCCGAGGACGCGCGCGTGGGCGACGCACTGCTCACGCTCGCGGCGAGCGTGGGGGGCGCGGGGGTCGCGGGGGGCGCGGCGGGCGCGGGGGGCGCGGCGTGCGGCGCGGGGGGCTCGGCGCCGCGTCTGCTGTTCGGGCTGCAGGAGGCCCGCTCGCCGTCGTCGGCGCGATTGTTCCACGTGCATGAATTCAGCGGGGTGCTCGAACTGGCCGCTCCGCTCGACAGGTACCCATCCTTTATTATTATATAACTAGCTGTGCCCTGCGGTATCACTCGCGTAGATTTTAATTTCATGGTTGCTCGCGGATCCCTAATGTTTTTTGAAATTCTAAGTAGCCTAGACATAGTTTCGGAGATTATCCGGAACAAACAGACAGACAGAAAAAAATTAATAATTGTTTTTTCTATGTCAGTACCGTGTATACTTCCATATGCATTTAGTGAATAGCTGTAATTTGTGGATTTACAAATGGACACTTAAATTTTATTTATCCGTATAGATTTATTATTTGAGGAGCTCGTGGCACAGTTGCTATTGCGCATATCATTCGATCAGCGAAGTTAAGCAACCATACGCCTAGCCAGTAGTTGGATGGGTGACCGCCCGAGTTCCCTCCGTGCCTCGGAGAGCACGTTAAGCCGTCGGTCCCGGTTGCCAATTTAACATCTTTGGCAATCGTTACAGGTCAGTCGGAGGCCTAAATATAATCTGACAACTGGTTTAACCCAGATCACAGATTTTCCTCCTAAATGGGGTTGCGAAGGTCAGATGGCAGTCGCTTCGTATAAAAATCAGGTGATCGGCCACATCGGGTCGAAAGTTTGTGAGCTCCAACACAGACGTGCAGTGTAAATAGTGTAGCAAGTGGAGTAAAACGGTGACGTGGTGCCGTGCGCAGGGAGAGCGCGGGCTCGCACCGGCTGACGGTGTGGGCGCGCGACCAGGCGCCGCGCGCGTCGCGGGCGCTGGCGCGCGTCACGGTGCGCGTGCACGACTGCGACGAGCACGCGCCGGCCTGGGCGCGGCGCCTGGCCGAGGCGCGCGTGCCGCGGGCGGCGCCGCCCGGCGCGCTGCTGGCCGCGCTGCGCGCCGCCGACCCCGACGCGGGCGACGCGGCGCGCATCGTGTACTCGCTGGCGGGCGGCGACGCGGCGGGCACGTTCACCGTGGACGCGGCGCTGGGCGACGTGCGCCTGGCGCGCGCGCTGCCGGCGGCGGGCCCGCGCGAGTACACGCTGGCCGTGCGCGCCGCCAACCCGCCGCCCGCCGCGCGCTCCGCCACGCTGCCGCTGCACGTCGTCGTCGTCGAGCCGGACGACGCGCCGCCCAGGTACACGCTTCCGACGTTATATTATATTTCGACCGTGTCCGACGAGTGTCCTGCGATCATTATTTTAGTTGTGGAACGATCGCCGCCTATGGACGCTTGCAACCTTACAATCGACCGAAACGTCATTAGACTGAGCATTTTCCATTGAATAAAACGTGAAATACCATAATATACCGAAACGATAAAGCGTCCGGTGCATCAGGTTCGCGGTGGAGGAGGTGGTGTGCGAGGTGTACGAGGGCGAGGGTCCGGGCGCGGCGCTCGCGACGCTGGAGGCGCGCAGCGGCAGCGCCGTGTGGTACTCGCTCGAGGGCGGCGCCGGCCTATTCCGGCTCAACCCCGCCGCCGGCCTGCTCACCACCGCCGCGCCGCTCGACCACGAGGCCTGCCCGCTCTACAACCTCACCGTCACCGCCGTCAACATGGTACTGCCCGTTCCCCCCGTCCCCGTGGACGCGGGTGTCGGCCGAGCGCGGAGTCAGCGGAGTGGTGTGTGCAGGGTGGCGGGCGGGCGCAGGCGCGCGTGACGGTGCACGTGGTGGACCGCAACGAGCACCCCCCGCGGCTCACGCGCGCCCAGTACGGCGGCCGCGTGGCCGAGAGCGCCGGCGTGGGCGCGCTGGTGGACGACGCGGAGGCGCCGGCGAGCGCGCCGCTGGTGCTGGCCACGGCGGACGAGGACTCGCCGGCGCACCGCCAGCGCGCCTACGAGGTGCTGGAGCCGGCCGCCGCCGCGCTGTTCCACGTCGACCCCACCACCGGCGCGCTGCGCCTCGCCGCCACACTCGACTACGAGCGCGCCAAAAGACACGTTTTCACAGTTCGGGTTGGTATTCAATCTGCTTTCACGAGTAGTCGACTGCACGTATTTAATATTTCTAATTGTTTTCTGATTGTTATATTTTATCAGTATCGGTTTGGCATACTCGTTATAATGCATTTAATATCGGATAAACTAACTAATTAACAATTATACATTTTGTATTCCATCTGTTCCATCAGACACGTCGGTATTGTTACAATAATTAGCTTGGTGCGTTCCTGTATACATTGAAATGTACATATTTTAATTAAGTGGCTATCATAAGTTCTCATGTAAGTGAATATTATAATTCTTATGAGAATAAACGTTCGAAACCTAATATTTCTAATAGTACTGAAATAAATTTTAAAGTCAAAGTCAAAGTCAAAAATATCTTTATTCGATTAGACTTTTACAAAGTACTTTCAAATCGTCAGCATGACATTAATTTTACATTTATCAAAGGGCAAGTTTACAATACATGCAGGTAATTTATTATAAAAGCGTATACTTTGCCCTAAAAATGATCCCTGGACTTTCTGTAAGCGGTGTGTAGGACTATTATATTTTTATGTCTTGTGTTGACATTATGTACATCACGCTTTTTTGAAAAGAATTAATATTTTTATGTACAAGTAATAAGTTTGCAAAAATATACTGCGAAGCCACTGTTCAAATTCAAATTTCTTTAAATTTTCCAAAGGTCATCGACATGGGGACACCTCGTATTCCGTCCGAAAGTTTCGCAATAGTCACCGTGGACGTGATCGACGTGAACGACTGTCCGCCGACGTTCGAGCAATCCACGTACGAAGCTACCGTCCTGCTGCCGAGTGCGGAGGGCGTGGAGGTGACCCGCGTGCGCGCCGTCGACCCCGACCCGCCCGCCGACGGCGCGCTCAAGTACGACGTCATCGAGGGCGACGCCGACGGCGCCTTCGCGCTCGGCGCCGACGGCGCGCTGCGCGTGGCGCGGCCCGACTCGCTCGCGGCCGCCTACCGCCTGCGCGTGCGCGCCTCCGACGGCCTCTACTCGTCCACGGCGCGCGTCCACGTCGCCGTGCGCGAGCCGGACAATTCGGGACTCGCCTTCCAAAAATCCGACTACTACGGTTCCGTGGTGGAGAACTCGACGAAACCGACGACGATTGCCGTGCTCAACGTCCTCGGCGCGGCGCTGAACGAGCACATCGAATTTCGTATTCTCAATCCGACCGAAGGTTTCGAGGTAACGCCGGGTACCATTTTCGACTTTGATTGTTGGGGGCCCAGCGGGCGAAGAGATAATGTAGTGTGTCGCGGCCAGGTGGGGCTGACGTCGGGCGCGGTGCGCAGCACGGGCGCGGCGCTGGACCGCGAGGCGCGCGAGCTGTACTCGCTGCTGCTGGAGGCGCGCTCGGCGGCGGCCGGCGAGCCGCGCCTGGCGCGCGCGCGCCTGCTGGTCACCGTCACCGACGTCAACGACAACTGCCCCGTGTTCGTCGAGCAGCCGTACGCGGCCGCCGTGCTGGCCGGCGCCGAGCCCGGCACGCCGGTGCTGCGCGTGCGCGCCGTCGACGTCGACGCCAACGACAACGGCGAGGTGCGCTACGAGATGAAGCGAGGCCACGGCGAGCTGTTCCGGGTCGACCGGCGCACCGGCCAGATCACGCTCAAGCAGACCGTCGACTCGCACAACCAACTGTACACGCTGGTGATCGCCGCATTCGACGGGGGTGAGTGTGCGCTGCGGGGCGGGCGGGGGTGGGAGGCGCCGGACGTTTTACACACAGATACACATCACATTATAATTTAGTCGATTATTTATGGTATCTATACATTTTCCCCTCCCTACCATTCTTTTTGGGATCGGTGTTGCTAAGTTGGCAACACGAAGGACTTTTGGCGGGAACGGAAAAACGCGCGGTCGGCCGACAACAAGCTCAATATTATAAATTCATAAAAAGTGGTTCCCGATGCGGCGAGGGGGTGAGTTTAGGGTATAATTTATCCCTGTATTCGTCTATTTATATAATTACACTCAATATCCGCGAACGACGAAATAAACAACATAAAAATACAGGTCACTAATTTAAGCGGCGGAGAAGGGTTTTGTTTTTAAACTAGGATTCCCGTACACAGGCGTGCCGGCGTGCGGCGCGGAGGCGCGCGTGGCGGTGCGCGTGTGGGCGGGCGGCGCGGCGCCGCGCTGGGGGCGCGCGCACTACTCGCTGGCGGCGCGCGAGGACGCGGCGCCGGGCGAGCCGCTGGCCGCGCCGCTGCAGGCGACCTCGCCGCTGCACCGCCAGCTCATCTACACGCTGCACGACGACGCCGGCCTCTTTGAGATACACTTCGACGCCGGTGAGTACGTACCCTGTGCAACGTGACGCACGGAGCTCTACCTGGATGCGGGCGAAGGGGGGGTATCCAATAAAGATTTTGTCGATGGCGGTACTAACGTTTCGGTTTTATCCCGCAGCACCCGACAGAGGCAATAGTCCATGTGAGTATGCGACGGTAGTAAGTAATGTTCGGCCGCAGCGCGCGTCGCTCGGCCCGCTTGGCCCGCTGCTATGCTCCATCAATAACACCCACACGTCGACGCTTGCGTTGTTTGATGTCCGTATTCGCTCTCGCTTCCGGCACGGGATCGATAATGACTACATTATTTCTACAAAAAACATTCCATCGACGATCACCAGCCGGACACGGAGGATTGCAAAATATTATTTTCCGATTTTGCCCAACGAGCATCATATTCGGACACCATATCTCGATACATCACCGCTTGGAGATTTCACTGTACACTTGCCTTATTCATTGAGCATGTTTCTGTAAAATATGTTAACGGCACGCCGAAGGGGCACCTCGCCGGGCGGAGTATCTTATGTCTCGTCGTCAGTATCGTTCGTTTTTGCACGTTGACGTTAATCATCCCCTACACCTTGAGTGAGTTCGCTTTCGGATTTCCGAAATATTACAATATTTAAGCACATACATACCGATTTTTTTTTACTGGGGCAACTCAATCGAGGCGAAGAGGTGGTGTGCGCTCATGTATGTCATGTATGTCCAATGTAAATGAGGGGGGCCCACGTGCGCAGGCGCGGTGTGTGCGCGCGGCGCGCTGGACTACGAGGCGGCGCCGACGCACGCGCTCGTGCTGCGCGCCACCGACCCCGTCACCGGCGCCTTCGCCGACGCCGCGCTCACCGTGCGCGTGCTCGACGTCAACGACTGCGCGCCCGCCTTCCCGCACGACGTCTACCGCGCCGCCGTGTCCGAGGCCGCGCCGCGGGCCACGCTCGTGCTGACGGTGGCCGCCCGCGACGACGACGCCGGTGAGAGCCGCCGCCCCGGGCGGGGCCCGCTCCCCCGCTCCCCCGCTCCCCCAGCCCCCCGCTGACCGTGACGTGCCCGCAGGGGTGAACGGCGAGGTGACGTACTCGCTGTCGCCGGCCGCGGCGGAGGACACGGAGGCGGCGTTCGCCGTGGACGCGACGGGCGCCGTGCGCGTGGCGGCGCCGCTGGACCGCGAGCGGCGCGGCGCCTACCACCTGGTGGTCACGGCCACGGACGGCGGCCGCCCGCCGCTGCTCACCACGGCACATCTCTTCATCACGGGTCGGTATCTACTATATAAAAATCGGTTTCACTTGCCACCCTTCCTTTATTAAAATGTACAAAATCAAAGATTTTGGTACATTTGAATTTAAGCTAGCGTTAATAACATACATGCGTATAGTATTCTTCCTAGTAATTGGGTTGTTAACCATTTTTTTTAAATTGCTTTTATTTTGAAAATTGGGTCTTTTTTCCCATAAAAAAATATTTCAATTAAAAATATTTGTATTTTCGATGAAGAAATGTACAAAAATACAGTAATTTTGATAATTCCCACTAAACACTAACAACTGTTATGTGACGTCACTGATCGCACATTGTAGGGATGTGACATTGTACGATCGATATTTTCCTAATTTGCCAATTATTTTTAAAATAATTAATCGATTTATTATTGTATTATATTATATCAATAGGTATTTAATCCTTCTGCGCTTTTGGAACAGTTTAATAAAATCATTTAATCGGACATATAGTATATGGAGTCAAGTCAAAATAGGACCGATTGAGTAGGGATCGATTTTATATTATATTAAATTACGAAAATGTCACTTTGTTAATTTTATGATAGTTTCTTTTATTATAATATGATAATAAAACTATCATAAAATTAACACTAAAAAATAATTTGTGATTAGTGTAAACATCCCTATTTGTAGTGGCGGACACGGATATATCGCTCATTTGGAACGACAGTGACACGAGAGCAAATTAGTAAATTGTACACTACGCTCATCACACTACTGAGGATTCTTAACATTTGTTACTGCTTACGACTATCACTATATTGTTTATTGTAGTTTGGATCATTATATTGAAAGTAGAATCATATAATTTTTTCATTACTTAACTAGCTGTGCCCCGCGGTTTCACCCGCGTAGAGTTAGTTTCAAGGGCGTCCCGCGGAACCCTTATGCTTTTTTAAAATAATAATAGCCTAAGTTTCGGAGATTTCCCGAAAGAAACAGACAGAATTAAAAATAGATTTTTTTTTCTGTCTATATCGCATGTACTTTCATATACTCGCATATTTACTGAAAAGCTGTTATTTTGGAATTACCAACAGACATTTCAATTTTATTTATCTGTATGTAAAAAATATAATTACTTAATGTAAGACATTTAACGCTTTGAAATGCGTCATTGTTACTAAAAAAGGATGTTCGAGTAGTTCTGACACAACAAGAGACAAGAGACAATTCTCTTAGACAATGAAACAAATTTCGGTCAAACAACACAATATGTTTTATTTCAATAACAATAGCAATGACCGGTTAGTGATGACATTATGGCCCAGTTTAAGAATTTAGTAATGTCTTATTAAACCATATTTACAACGTTGATAAACTAAAATACTTTAATAGGAATTATTCAATAGTTAATTAAGTAAAATATTTGAAACTAGCAGTGTCCCTGTTAGTAATATTTTTGTCCCGGCCCGTATGTCCCACGTAATATTTCAGGTTACAAGTTCGGGATAAATAAAAATTATGACGCTTGAAAGGCAAAAGTTATTATATTGAGTTATATACACATCATTGAAACCAGCAAAAATTACTGCGTCTATTAGTCGTACTCCCATGCCGCTAGGACGACTTTGGTTGTCGCTTGATAAGTCAAATTTACACAATTTTCGGTGACTAAGCGACTAAGACTTTTACAAATATATATAAAATTACTTCGCTAAAAAGTTATTCAATTTAAACTTTTTAAACATAGTAATGTTTACCTTGACTTGAACTAATGTATTAGGACATAAAGTATTTGTTACGTTACGGCATTTAGGGTATGATCAATGCTTACGACATTTTACACGAATCACAAATTCTTGTTTAGTGTTAATTTTATGATAGTTTCTTTTAATAGAATATCGAAAATGACAAATTCGTAATATAATATAACTTAATAAATTTATTAAAAATGATTTCAAATCTATATTTATTAACTTTTGTCACGTGACTGAAATCACCATAAGAGATAAGCGAGGTCAGTGACGTATCACTGACCGTTTATTGGTCAGTGATACATCAGCTGTCGAAGTAGGGATGTGACATAATAAATTAGATTTTTTATTAATCGGTTTATATATTATATATATTAAACTGTTTCAAAAGTATAGAAGGAATAAATATCTATTGATATAATATAATACAATAAAATAATAAATCTATTGATATAATACTTATGGCGTTTATTTTGAAAATAATTGGCAAATTAGAAAATATCGATTATTATAAAAAAAAAGAAGATAATTCTAAAAATTAATCAATTCGATACTAAATACAGTTTATAGTCGTTATATTTTTTTCTATCTTTTTTTAATTTTTTTACTCAAAAAGTTAAATGTTTTAATAATAATAATTAAATGTTTTACATAACATGTCATTGCCTGGAGCTACTTGTTCAGGGTCTGGATTCCACATGTCTTTTTCATTTATGTAATCGGAAATTGTATAAAGTCCGAAATTATGTAAGCTTTTTTCATCAGTACAGTTTTATTTATTTATTATTAAAAGTTTACAATATGTACCATTACGCGGTAATGCTAATATATATATGTATGTATAAGTACTTTTAACAAGTGTCTTAAATGTATCATATATGTTTGTGTATGCCGAACCGGACGGGCAAATATAAGCGAGCACCGAGGTGGCACTCACGTGACGTTACACAATCGGCAGTGGAGGACGTGAACGACAACCCGCCCCGCATGGAGCGCGCCGTGGTGGGCTGCGCCGTGTCGGGCGAGGCGGCGCGCGGGGTGGCGGTGGCGCGCGTGGCCGCCTGGGACGCCGACGAGCGCGACGCGCCGCGCCTGCGGTACGCGCTGGCCGGCGCCGCCGCCGCGCACCGCGCCTTCAGCGTGGACGCGCGCACCGGCGTCGTGGCGCTGGCCGACACGCGCGCCTGGCGCGCCGCCGCCGCGCTGCCCGCGCCGCGCTCGCTCAACGTGTCCGTGTCCGACGGCGCGCACGCCGCCTTCGCGCGCGTCAAGCTCTCGCTGGCGCCGGCCAACCGCGCGCCGCCGCACTTCCCGCATCTGGTGCACGAGGCGCGCGCCCTCGAGAACCAGCCGCCGCCGCTGCTGCTCACCACGGTACGTAGCCCCGTCGACTCGCGTCTCGACGTCGCGTCGGGGCGTCGAGCCGACGTAACGCGCCGGGGGTGCAGGTGAAGGCGTACGACGAGGACGCCGGCGAGTACGGCACGGTCGGCTACTCGATCCCGTCGGCGCTGCTGCGCGAGACGTTCGCCGTCGACGCGACGAGCGGCGCGCTCACGGCGCGGGTGGCGCTCGACCGCGAGGCGCGCGCCGAGTGGGAGGTGCCGGTGACGGCCAGCGACGGCGGCGGGCTGCTGCGGCACACCACGGTGCGCGTGCGCGTCGCGGACCTCAACGACAACGCGCCCGAGTTCCCGCTGCGGGAGTACCGCGCCGCCGTGCCGCACGACCGCGCGCCGCACGCGCCCTTCCTCACGCTGACGGCCACCGACGCCGACGCCGGCGACAACGCGCGCCTGCGCTACTCGCTGCACGAGGGCGAGGGCGAGGCGGGGCTCTTCGCCATCGACCCCCACACCGGCGCGCTCTCCTTTGCGCGCAACGCCTCCGCCTTCGGTGAGCACGTCCTAAATGTTCGACGACGTTCGCGAGCCGGCCGTACCTAGGGGAGGAATTTTGATAATCCATTATTGGAACTGCGTCCGCGGGCTAATATTCGTGGGATATACTCGGCGACGACGATTTCTTATTTCTTTTAGGATTTGTGAACGAAATAAAGATATTTTAGATTGAAATAATCGTGGGTTGCGTAGCGTCGCGCAGCATCCAGGTGTGGGTGCGCGCGCGGGACGGCGGCGGGCTGGCGGGCGAGACGGCCGTGGGCGTGTACGTGCTGGGCGCGGGCGAGCAGGCGCCGCGAGTGGCCGCGCCGCCGCCCGCGCTGTTCCTGCGCGAGGACGCGGCGCGCGGCACGCTGCTGGCCGAGCTGCGCGCGGCCGGCCCGACGCCGCGCTACCGCCTGGCGGCCGCGCGCCGCCCGCCCGAGCCCGTGGCCGTGGACGGCGCCGGCCGCCTCGTGCTGGCCGCGCCGCTGGACCGCGAGGCGCGCGCCGACCTGCCGCTGGCCGTGCTGGCCGAGGGCGCGGGCAGTCCGCCGCCCACCATCATGCTCACCACGCGGCTGCACGTGCTCGACGTCAACGAGCACGCGCCCGTGTTCCACTCGCAGCCCTACGTGGTGCACGTCGCGGAGAACGCGCCGCCCCACACCAGCCTCGTCCAGTGTGAGCACCGGCGGCATGGGTCGCTTTCATTTTCTATAAATTTTCCATAACATAGGATTGGAGCTCCAAAAGTAAAATATTTGAAATATAGTAGTAAAACAGAGAGAAAGCCGTCCGGCCCCCGACGCGCCTTTACCTCGTTTGTGTATTTACGAAAGTATAAAGATGTGACCGTGTGCGGTAGTGATGGCGGAGGACCCGGACGCGGGCTCCAACGGCGAGGTGCGGTTCTCGCTGGCGGACGAGGGCGACGGCGCGGCCGCGCTGTTCGCCGTGGACCCGTACAGCGGGTGGGTGACCACGCTGGCGCCGCTGGACCGCGAGGCCGCCCCCGCGCACCGCGTGGCGCTGCTGGCGTCGGACGGCGGCGAGCCGCGCCGCGTCACGCGGGGCACGCTCGTCGTGCGCCTCGTCGACTACAACGACTGCCCGCCCGTGTTCCGCCAGGCGGAGTACACGGCCGAGGTGAGTGCGGCCCGGGACTCGCGGCCGCTGTGTTGTTCAGCCGTCTATAACTTTGAAAATTCAAATTATTATGTCATCCATTATCCAACGTTACTAATACTACTTGGAACATTATAAATTCTTAAACTAGACAAACTTCTGTTAAGAATGCTTCAAAATTCAAATAATTAACGATCATATTATAATATTGATGTTTACACTAATCACAAATTATTGTTTAGTGTCGATTTTATGATAGTGTATTTTAATAGAATATCGAAAATCATATTATTTTGTACATTTTCTCATTCGAAAATAGTAATATTATTTTTTTGTGGAAAACAAGAGTTATGGTACATTTTCAAATTAAACCCTATTAAGACTGATATTGATGTGGCAACTGCTTTTGAGACATTCTTTGCTGAAATGCCAGTCTTACACTCAATATTCTTAAATTCTTCTCCTGCAGCAGCAGTTATTCTAAAATGCATGTGGACACATGTAATGTTTAGGGGGCGTTCTGTTAAGCGCGTTTTCGGTACTCATATCCACTTAAGTTTTTGCGTCCATCAGCCATATTCAAAAATTAATTTCAGATGTATGCTCAACAACATTGAAGGTCTTTGCAGGTTAGATTAATCTGAACGTCAAATATAAAAGAAACTATATTGCAGGAACCTAGTTACATTTGTATACTGACTGTAGGTGGCAGCATGTGGAGTCGACAGTTGATTTGATTCAAAAATATAAAATTGTTCTTTTTAATTAAAATTAATTAGTGGACGATATATAAATAAATGAAGCACAGTTTAGCGATAAAATAAACTAATTTTATATTTGTTTTAAACAAAGTAAGAAATAATGTGTGTCACGATAATGGCGGCAAGAAGTGAAGAGAGAGCGTGCCCATAGACAACAGACAGTAGTGAGGCGATTACATTTTAGTGACTTATTGTTAACCACAGATGTTCAATATATATATATATTAAACAATTAGTGTTATTGGATAATTATCCAATTTTAGAAAAAAACATTAATCAATAAACGTTTCTGTTATCAAAAAGACACATAATTTGAAAATTTTTTGTATTCTTCAAAAAAACTACATAAATTTATCAATTCCAGAAAATATAAATATCAACTTAAATTGTTTCAAACCTTTATGGATATAAATTGTTTGAATAGTTTTTACTTAAATTTCCTATATTATAATATACAAAATTTTAATGTGATACATAATACTTGAATTATATTTCTTGAAAGATAAAATGTTTATTTAAAAGAATTAGTTAATTATATATTGTATAGAAAACTTTATCTCACTTTCCAAATTTTGCCGCCTAGAAAATTAGCACCCTGGGCACTAGCCCCGACTACCCCTAGTATAAATCCACCACTGAGCGTACCTGACTATATTGACGATAGCCGAGCATGGCTTATAATAAGGGAAGTTAACCCAAGTCAGCGGGAGTGTTTGCGGGCAGGTGCGCGAGGACGCGCCGCCGGGCACGGTGGTGGCGGCGCTGGGCGTGGAGGACGCGGACGCGACGGGCGCGGCGCTGGCCTTCTTCGTGGCGGGCGGCGACGGCGCGGGCCGCTTCCAGCTGCGCGCGTCGGGCGAGCTCTACGTGGCGCGCGCGCTGGACCGCGAGACGCAGGCCCAGCACTCGCTGCGCGTGGCCGCCACCGACGGCAAGTTCACCGCCTACACCACCGTCACGCTCACCGTGCTCGACGTCAACGGTCAGTATACTCGTATTATCTTAATTTTTAGAATTTAGAATAATTTTAAATGTTTTTATTGTAATTATCATTGTTTACTGTGTAATGAAATGTACATGATGCCAGCTGAGTTTCTTGCCGGTTCTTCTCAGAAGGCTAGTTTCCGAACCGGTGGTAAATTCCTCGACATTCATAAGTGCCTTACCAGGGCCTAAACTGAATAAATCATTTTCATTTTCATCTCCGACCGGTCGAGTAGCCTTCGCACGGATGCGCGCATGAATAATCTTTTCTAGTATAAAAATCGCAAATTGTTAGCCCGTCGCCGTTTAAACGTTTAGTACTTCCTAAAGATCCATGGTGATTCACCTCCGCGTATATTAGCCAGTTCTATATTTTATTTTATTTGTTGTTTACTAGAAATGAAATTCAAGATAATCTATACAGATAAATAAAATTGAAGTGTCTGTTTGTAATTCCAAAATAACAGCTTTTCACTAAATGCATATGAAAGTATACACGATACAGACACTAAAAAACCAAGTTTTAAAATTTTTCTCTGTCTGTCTGTCTGTCTGTTTGTTCCGGGTAATCTCTGAAACGGCTGGACCGATTTTAACGGGGCTTTATCTGGTAGGTAGCTGATGTTTCAAGGAGTAACTAAGGCTACTTTTATTTATTAAAAATATTAGGGTTCCGCGACAATAAGGAAGAAACTAAATCTACGCGGGTGAAACCGCGGGGCACAGCTAGTATTTTATAAATTAACACTGAACCATTTCACAAAAATTATATCATGTGAAATGAAAACTTACTTAAAAAGTGAATCGTAATAATTTAATAAAAAACACAATATCAAAGCATTAATAAACTAGTGGCGAACCTTCAACCGAAAAAATGATCATTAGAATTTATGTGACAATTAGGGATGGCGATCTGAGATCGATTAATCGAAGAATCGATTATTCGAGCCAAATAAATCGATTTTATAAATCGATATGTAACACTGAATCGATTCAGTGAATCGATATTTCACCCTAGAGAATCGACACTCGATTTTTTGTATTCACAACACGATTTTAATCTATTCAGTAGTTTTAGAATTAAAATTTGAAATCAGTATTTATTTTGTTAAAATTATTACTTAATATAACAAATACATTTAGAAAGTAGAATTATGTCTTCTTTTTTACCTGATACTTTCATATTGTTATAAAAATGATTGTGATCATCGAATTTCTTGAACTAAATAAAATCCCTGATTTTAATACTAAGTGATCGCTTATTATGGTATCTTGTTTTTCATAAAATGGATTTATATTTACATTGTAAATGCAGACTCGTGAAAAAATTGATTTTTTAGAAATCGATCTTTTTGACCTCGATTTTTTTATGAATCGATTCATCAAGTGACGATTCGAATCTATTTAAAAATCGATCTTTTTTGGAAAGAATCGCCATCCCTAGTGACAATCCTCCCACATCTGTACCTAAAGCATGTATCACGTCTTTTCAAATGTAAGAAAGAACCTTGGTAGCAAAGTTCCAATGACAGGCGCAACTCATAACGAACGAAAATTATACTAAACTGTTTTCAATCTGACTACAACAATATATTTTAAAACAATTGCTCCCCACACTTTATTGCAATATTTTTTTTGTTAACAGCATAATATTAATTCAAGATTATTTCTTGTATATTTTTAGTTTGAGACTTTTTTACATACATTTAAAAATTTTCGGTGTACCGAAAATAATTTCGGTCGATCTAAAATCTATATCTATACATCTATACAGATAAATAAAATTGAAGTGTCTGTTTGTAATTCCAAAATTACAGCTTTTCAATAAATGCATATGAAAGTATACACGCTACTGACACTAAAAAGCCAAGTTTATATATGCATTTAGTGAAAAGCTGGTATTTTTGAATTTCAAACAGACACTTCAATTTTATTTATCTGTATAGATTATTAAATTTTTTTTCGCAAACAACAAAGTCAACATGAAAATATTGACGCTAACTACTTGTCGTCCTCGTAGTCGTAGACATTGTTAAAAACGAGACTCGTAATATAGGTAGCTAAAAACTTTTTGTAACGAAAAATTTCGATGTTGTGAAAATTGATGCATAGCTTCATATTTCTAAAACGTTTACGTATGTCCCTCGCGCCACCTCGGTATGTTCTTAACCTACCTACATACCTACTTATCGTTCACGCTTACCGCCGGCCGGCAGACAACCCGCCGTACTGCGTGCGGCACCGCTACCGCGCGCGGCTGGGCGAGGACGCGGCGCCGGGCACGGCGGTGGTGACGCTGGAGACGGCCGACGCCGACTCCGCCGAGCACGCGCGCCTGCGCTACTCGCTGTCGGGCGAGCACGCGCACCTGTTCTCCATCGACAAGGAGGGCGGCGTGCGCGTGGCGGCGCCGCTGGACCGCGAGGCGGCGGCCGCGCTGAGGCTGCGCGCGCACGCCGCCGACCGCGAGCGGCCCGCCTGGGCCTGCAGCTCCGAGCTGCTCGTCGACCTCGACGACGTCAACGACAACGCGCCCAGGTTCTCCTCGCCGCTCTACAGCGTCACGCTGCCCGAGGACGCCGAGATCGGCACCCTGGTCGCTAAGGTGGGTCGAACTGATGTGTGCCACACCATAACATTGCCCAGTATTTTTTGTAAGAAACCGTACGCAGTACCCTGTACCTAATGTTCCTTACCTAAACTGGACCGACCATATTTTCCAAAATTCATGTAATGGTTTTAATTTCGTTTGCGTAAAGGCCATATTTTCGTATCGAACTGTCACGGGTTATGTTGGCTAACAGTCCAGATAAAGTTATCTTGACTGGCCCTTGGATGTGAAGAAAATAATTACATTTCCATGGATGTATTATTTATTATGTAATATACCGCTTACCACCAGGCGAACTGCACTTTAGTAAAAAGTTTAAAAAAATCATGACACGTTAACACGGTAACCTCCACAAATGCAATATAACAATAATACGATGCGACGGTCGGCAGGTGCACGCGACGGACGCGGACCTGGGCGAGAACCGCGTGGTGCGCTACTCGTTCGTGGAGGAGCCGGGCGGCGCCTTCTCGCTGGCCGAGGATAGCGGCATCATCACGCTCACGGCGCCGCTGGACCGCGAGACGCAGGCCGAGCACCGCCTGCTGCTGCGCGCCGCCGACGGCGGCCGCCCGCCGCGCTCCGCCACCGCCACCGTGCGCCTCACCGTGGCCGACGTCAACGACAACCCGCCCGAGTTCGAGTTCCGCCAGTACCGCGCCGCCGTGCCCGAGCTCGACGCGCCCGGCACCGAGGTGCTGCGCGTGCGCGCCACCTCGCGCGACGCCGGCGTCAACGCCGACGTCTACTACTCCATCGTCGGCGGCGACGACCGCGACGACTTCGCCCTCGATCGATCTTCCGGCGTGCTGACTGTCGCCCGACCGCTCGACTACGAACGGCGCCACGAATACCTCCTGACGTTGCAGGCGATAGACGGCGGCTCCCCCCCGCTCAGCGACCTCGCCACCGTGAACGTGTCAGTGGTGGACGGCAACGACAACGCACCGGTGTTTGCGCAAGAGGCGTACAGCGCGCGCGTACGCGAGGATGCGGCGGTGGGCACGCGCGTGCTGCAAGTGATCGCCGACGACGCAGACTCGGGCGCCAATGGCCGCGTCGCGTATAGTATCGCACGCGGCGACCGCACGGGCCGCTTCGCCGTGGACCCGGACACGGGCTACGTCTCTCTGGCGGCGCCGTTGGACCGCGAGACCGAGCCCGAGTACTCGCTCGAGCTGCGCGCACGCGATCGCGGGCTGCCCGCGCTGGAGGCTTCGGTGCGCCTGACCATCGAGGTGCTGGACGCCAACGACAACCCGCCGCTGTTCGCGCAGACCAACTACACCGCCGTGGTGCGGGAGGACCGCCCGCTCGGCCACACGATCCTCAAGTTCGAAGTGCAGGATGCCGATTCCTCCCCGAACGCGGCGCCGTTCACGTTCGACTTCCAGTCTGGCAACGAGGCCGGCGCGTTCCGCCTCGAGCAGGACGGCTACTTGCGTTCCGCCACGCGCTTCAACCATCGCATCAAGGAGCAGTACGTCCTCCAGGTGCGCGTGTTCGACAACGGCACGCCGCCCCTCTACTCGGACGCGTGGGTGTACATCAAGGTGATAGAGGAGTCGCAGTACCCGCCCGTGGTGACGCCGCTCGAGGTGGTCGTCAACTCGTACCTGGACGAGTTCCCGGGCGGCGTCGTCGGCCGCGTGTTCGCCTCCGACCGAGACGCGTACGATACCCTCACGTACGCCATCGCGCCAGTCGACGGCGCGCTCTACCCGCCCTCCGACCTGTTCGAGATCGACGTCGCCGACGGCACCCTGCGCGCCGCACCTCGGCTCGACGTCGGCGACTACCGACTCAACGTCACCGTCGACGACGGCAAGTTTATGGGCTTCGCGGTCGTCCGCGTGTACGTCGTGCTCATCTCCGACGAGCTCCTCGCCCAAGCGATAGTCGTTCGCTTTCGCGCCGTGTCCGACCACGACTTCGTGCTCAGCCACCGGAAAGGCTTCCTGCGCGCAGTCGCCGAGGCGACCGACTGCGAGCCCCACGACGTCGTCGTCGTGAGCGTGCAGCCGTCCGGCGCCGAGGGTCGCGCGCGGCGGCAGGTGGCCGGCGACCTGGACGTGGCCTTCGCCGTGCGCGCCGCCGCCGGCTTCCTGCCGGCCGAGGCGCTGCGGCGGCGGCTGCACGCGCACCTCGAGCGGCTGGAGGAGCGCGCGCGGCTCGTGGTCGAGGAGCTGCTGCGCGTGGCGTGCGGCGGCTGCGTCCACGGCGCCTGCGCCGAGCGCGTCCGGCTGCGGCCCGCGCCGCGCGTCGTCGCCACGGACGTGTTCGCGCTGGCCGCGCCGCCGCACCGCCTGGCCGGCGCCTGCGCCTGCGCGCCCGGCTACGGCGGCGAGCGCTGCGAGCGCGCGCTGGCCGACTGCGCCGAGTGCCGCGCGCCGCCCGTGCTGGCGCTGCCCGGCGACGGCTACCTCGTGTATCGCGTGGAGCGCGGCGCCGTGGAGGGCGCGCGCCTGCTGGACGACGAGCTGACGCTGGCGCTGCGGTTCCGCACGCGGCGCGAGCGAGGCACGCTGGCGGCGGCCGGCGGGCGCGTGGACTACGCCGTGCTGGAGGTGGCCGAGGGCTACCTGCAGTTCCGCATGGAGCTGGGCGCGGGCCCGGCGGCCGTGCGCGCCGGCGTGGCCGTGGCCGACGGCGCGTGGCACGACGCGCGCCTGGAGCGCCGCGGCGGCTCCGTGCGCCTCACCGTGGACCGCCGCAGCGCGCAGGCGCAGTCCCCCGCGCCCGCCGCCGTGCTCGACGCCGGCGACCGCCTGCTGCTGGGCGCCGAGCTGCACCGACACGCGCACGCCTTCGCCGCGGAGCAGGTGCTACCTCCTTTCGAAACTTATCGCGGGACTCCCGTACGATATCTTGTCTCTAATATATGCTTCTGTGTCGATCGTGATGTCAGGCGACGTACGGCTTCGAGGGCTGCATATCGGACGTGAAGCTGAACGGAGTGAGTCTCCCGCTGGAGGAGGGCGGCACGTCGAGCGACGGGCGCGCGCACCTGGTGCGGCGGGTGCGCGCGCGGCTGGCGGCGGCCTGCCCGCCGCTGGCGCCGCCCTCGCCCTGCGCCTCGTACCCCTGCCGGCACGGCGGCTCGTGCCGCGAGCGGCCCGACGCCGCCGAGGGCTACGACTGCCAGTGCCACGCGCGCTTCGGCGGCGCGCGCTGCGAGCTGGACCGCGACCCGTGCGCCTCGCAGCCGTGCCTGCACGGCGGCTCGTGCTCGGCGGCCGACGGCGCCTACCGCTGCGCCTGCGCGCCCGGGCTGGCCGGCGAGCGCTGCGAGCGCGGCCGCTGGTGCCTCGCCGGCGTGTGCGCGCACGGCGGCGCCTGCGAGGAGGGCGACTGGGGCCCCTCGTGTCGCTGCCGCGGCTACTACGGCCCGCGCTGCCAGTACGACGTCGACGAGTGCGCCGGCGAGCCCTGCCTCAACGGCGCGACCTGCCTCAACGAGCCCGGCTCCTTCCGCTGCCTCTGCCCGCCCGACAAGACCGGTATGGCCTCCCGCCGATTCCCGATCGGGGAACTCGTCCCGAATCCGGTCTACAATTATTTTCCTCGGCCAGGTATGAATTGCGGCAACCCGCTGTACTCGGACGCCGTGGTGGCGGGCGGCGCGGGCGGCGGGGCCCGCGTGTGGCAGGAGGCGTGGCGCTGGGCGGTGCGCGAGCGCTGGCCGCTGGGCGCCGCGAGCGCGCTGCTGCTGCTGCTGCTGGCTCTGGCGCTGCTGCCGGCGCTGCTGCTCCGGCGGCGGCGCGGCGCGGGCGCCAAGCCCCCCTCGGAGCTCCTGAACAGCTGCGCCCTCGAGAAGCTCCCGCCGCGCGCCTCCAAGCTGTCCAACCTGGAGGCGGTGCGCCGCGAGCGACCGACCTCGTGCGCCGAGCCCCCGCCGCTCAACAACGTCGACACGCTCCGCAGCTACGGGTCCGCCGGCGACGAGCTCGAGGGCATCCCGCCCGACTACCGCCGCAACCTAAACATCGAGCCCGGCGACCGGAAGCCCTGGTCGGAGCAGATGCACCTGCACACGTTCGTCGACAACAAGATATACAACGGTAGGTCCCGGGCGCGGGCGCGGGCCGAGCGCGCGGACGAGCCTCTCACCTCGCCCTCGGTTACAGATCTGAAAGGCAGCAAGGGGCGGCGCGCGCCGGCGCCGGGCGAGCCCCACATGGTGGGCGGCTACCACTGGGACTGCTCCGACTGGTGCGGCGGCGGCGCGCTGCCCGGCATCAGCGAGGTGGCGGGCTCCGAGCGGCCCGACTCGTCCTCGCCCGCCTCGCCGCCCTCGCCGCGCCCGCCCTCGCCGCGCTCGCCGCCCGCGCCGCCCTCGCCGCGCCCGCCCTCGCCGGACGAGCTGGAGGCGCTGGACGCGGCCCAGTACCTGGTGCACCCCGACCTGTACCTGCCGCGCGCACGCTCGCTGCGGGAGCCGGACGCGGCCAGCCTCATCACCATGCTGGGTGAGTGTCCCCGGCCCCGGCCCCGGCCCCGGCCCCGGCCCCGGCCCCGGCCCTCGGCCCCTCCGCCGCCTGGCCCATGTCTGACCGCGTGCTCTTCCGCAGAGGAGCGGCACTCGCTGCTCGGGTCGGAGGCGCGCTCGTGCAGCTCGCTGTCGGCGCGCGTGTGCGAGATCGAGGACTCGGACTCGGAGGGCGAGTGCCCGGGTCGGCCTCGCCACACGGACGTGTGACGGCGGCGCGCGGCCTCCAGCCGCCACATAGACGTGACCGTATGTGATACACGTGGACTCCTTTTGTATGCATTTATTCCTAGTTTGATAGTTTATCTTCGTAAGTCGACTGATATATTATTGTGGAGACGATCTGTTCTCGTGTGAGGCTTCCCGGTGGAGTGTGCGACGTGACTGCTTCCGAACGTTGTATAGCTCCGAGCTACTTCCGCGATGTCTATAATTATAGCGTATCTGTCTGTATGTATGAACTCACTCCGTTGCAATATCAATAGAAATATCATTAAAATGTATATAAATGAAATATTCGTATTTCAAACATATTTGTATCGGTCCCTAGAATTCGGTAACACGCCACTTTTTTGTTATTCATAAATATTTAATAATTAAAAGTAAACGTTTGATATATTCTGAGCTGGCATTATACAATTACAGTTGTGAAAATCTCAGAAATCTAATAATATGGAATATTAAGTGACATGATGCAACATTCCAATCAATATCGATACAGCATCCTACTAAACGAGCAAGTTTGTCACTACAAAACTAATGTTTTTCTAAAGTAAACATTGCATTACATGACACGATGACACGATGACTGTACTACTCGTACTAATCATACGTCAATGTAACATTATAGTAGGGGAGCCCAAGCGGGGATTTCGTGTTTTCCTAAAGCGCGGCAGATTAATATACAGGGGGATACCTTGTACCCGGTTAAGTACCTCCACCAAATATGAACCTCATAAGTAAGGCCGCGCGTCCAAGATAAAGGATATTAAAAAAAAACAAATGTCAGATTAGGCGAATCCCTCTAAATAATCGTCAGATTATGAGACAACACGTTTAGGACATAAAGATAAACCATATATATCTTAATCTGACGCGCTTGAGTATTTAAAAATGGCGAATTTTTTTTCATATTATAATAATGGCCGCGATTTTGCGTCTATTTCAAAATCGTCTGATTATTGCATGAGAGCTTTATTTAAGGTTCACTTAACACCCCATATAAAAATTTTTTTTTTTCATTTTCAACCCTTTCATACGACCACCCCCATCATGCAAACGATCAAATTAACATACATTCATTATTAAAAATACGTAGGACATTTATGCCATCAATATCTGACGCGCTCGAGTATGTCCACATAAGATAAGTTTTTTTACAAATTTGCTATAGCTATAGCCGCTTCCCCCACCGATGAAAAGGTATACATTATATGACATTCTTTTCTTATTATCATCTAAGCTTGCAACCCAATAGGTCTTTATGCCGCTCGAGTAAATCCCCATTTAGCATCGTGGGCTCCCCTACTATTACCTTGATGATACGACGTGTGGGCTGTTGGGTGGCGAGTGTGTGCTCTTTACATGCTGTCTGTACTCACCCATCACTTAGATATAATAAACTGTACATACCAACTGTAATATATGTAGGTACTATTATAATATTACAATAACATTTTCAATGTAAGAACAGTAATTGTACAAACATGTGCGTTTTGTTTGATCAGATAAATATGATTGTAGAAATAAAATGTGTGTGCGTGTGTGGGCGCTTGTCTGCGTGTGTGCGGCGGAGAGGTGGCGGGGCGGGCGCTCACTGTACACTGCCCTGTACACTGCACTGTACACAGTCCTGTACACTACACTGTAAACTGCGCTGTACACTACACTGTCCAGTGGACTCTGCCGCTTCACCCTCCGCGGTGACATGGTGCTCTCAGTATAGTCTCATATCATACCTTCACTGGCATGTAGTCATGGTACAACCTATGTGAGCTGTTGATGTACACTCTGGCTGTGCAGTACCTCGTGCGAGAGGACAGAAAGCACTCAGTGACACTATCGGTCGTCCGTCGTCGTGACGGCGGCAGTACAAGGCGCGGGGAGTGCGCGCCGACAGCTCGCATAGACTGGCCGGTGCGGGTACAGTTCTCCTTGTAGGCTAGCGAATACTATGTAAGGATCTATTTTTATATGTATAGAATACGATGTACGACGTGCGAATAGATAGGTGACACGAACACTTGTGATATGTGTGTCCGGCGCGGCCGGCGCTCCGACGATCAATGGACGTTTCAAATTGTAAAGGATCATTTATAATTTATTGTTGTGTATTTTTACACAACTAAATAAAATACTAAAAGATCAATGCGGTCGTTTTATTACTTATACCATGTCCTGGTCCTGGTGGCTGTGGAGATCATGCTTCGACATTCCTAAGTGCCTTACCAGTTTATTTATCTACTTCGTCTAATATTAAAAACGTGAGTTTGTAAGTATGGATGGACGGATGGATGTTTGTTACTCTTTCACGTAGAACTACGGAATTGGTTTTAATGAATCTTTACTTAATAATTTACTTTCTTTACAATAATATAGCTTATATATATATTGTTTGTTTAGTCTTAATTATGTGGTAGTTTCTTTTAATAGAATATCGAAAATCACATTTTATATAACTTACTTATATTAACTTAATACATTTATAAAAAAATATTTGAAGTGCTACATTTATATTTTTTTGTCACTGCAGTCACTCCAATAAGAGCTAAGCTCTAAGGTCAGTGATACGTCAGCTGTCGAAGTAGGGATGTGACATAAAAAAAATATGTTTTATAATTAATCGGTTTTATTTAAAATGAAAAATCGATTTTGTTATAATAATAGTTTTTTTTCCTAATTTGCCAATTATATTCAAAATAAACGGCATTAATGATATGTCAATAGATTTATCTATACTTAATATTATAAAGCTGCAGAGTTTGTTTGTTTGTTTGTTTGAACGCTCTAATCTCAGGAACTACTGGTCCGATTTCAAAAATTCTTTCTGTGTTGGATAGTCCATTTATCGAGAAAGGCTATAGGCTATATTTTATTCTCATAAAAACTAGGGGTCCGTAAGTAAATTGCAATTTTGTAACCTAAGGTGTAAAATCGAAAACCTAATTATGCGTACGCTGCAAAAAAATTGTTGACAATAGAACAAAATGATGTACTACGTCTGTAGGTTTGTAGGTCTTATTAAGATCTACAAAAATGTCTGCGAGAGCACATATCTAACTCTCATAGTTTAGTCACAATAACCGCTTTAATGTCCATAAAAAAAATTAATCGCCTGTAGAAAGAAACTACGTTAAATGTGTATCATAATATTAATTCTTATCCGAATCAAGCATTATGCTATCAAGGGTATTCATGTAGAAGTAAAATACTGTTTGTTTTATTCCAATAGGACATTGCGTTTAGAAATTATCACGAGTATAAAAACGCAAAGAATTGGTACCTAATAATGAGTTATTTGCCAAAGAGTAATCTCTTAAACGGCTAGACCGATTTTAGCGGGACTTTCACTGGCAGATAGCTAATGTTACAGGGAGTACCATGGGCTTCTTATTTATAAAGAAAAAAGGGAATTTGGATTGGAAAATGTCACTGATGACAAACTGTCGCTAATGACATTTATAAATGAAAATTTTGTGAAATATTCTTTAGAGATAATTAAAGACTTTAAATGTTGTTTTTTCTGTCCTTTCAGGTAAGATATAAGTTTGTGTTGAGTTTATTAGGTTGTATAAAATGAAATTATGAAACTGTTTCCAAACGCAGAAGAAATAATATCTATTGATATAATATAATAAAATAAAATAATAAATCTAAAATAATTGGAAAATTTGGAAAATATCTATTAATATAACGAAATCGATTATTTTCTTAAGAAATATCGATTACTTATGAATCGATTTTTCATTCTTAAAAAAACCGATTAATTAAAAATGTCATATCCCCACAATGTAAATCAGTGACGTCACTTGAAAGTTGTTAGTTCTTTAGCGGGAATATTCAAAACTACTCTATTTTTGTACATTTTGTCATCGAAAAAAATATTTTTATTGAAATATTTTTTTTTTAATGGTAAACAAGAACCAATCTTCAAAATAAAAGCAATTCCGAAAAATGGTTAACATCCCTATTCTCAAAATAAGTGTCAAGTAAGTAGGATAAAATCAACCTTCTGCGAGCTATTCTGGCATGCGCTGCCAAAACACGTATCAGTATAGCCCTTAAAATAGGCCGAAATAGCTCCAATCACCCCATTGTCATGGGTTTTTTATTTTTATTTTTTTCCGGTTAGGTATTTTAGCAAAAATCTAATTTAATAAAGGTTTTTTTTTTAATTCACATGACAAATTGTATGAGCATGCAGGTAAGTATGAAACAAAATAAAACAACAAAAAAAAAAATTAACAACTGCACGTGTTGCAATACCATAAGTATAACTACTTCCTACCTTAGTACCAACGCTCGAAGAACAAAATCTTAAAAGTACCTAATGCACCTAGTTATAGCGTATATTATTAATTAACAACGCAACGTGCACGAGACTGATTGAGTCGAGGCAGCTCTCATCGCTGCTTCTCGCGCATCTCCCTCTCACCATTGTTGCGGCCGGGCTACGCACGAGGACTGAGACGTGCGGGTTCGGGGGGACATGCAGAGAGACCGGCGCCGGCGCAGCGGGCCCACCACCGACACTCGCTTTCGGACTCCGCCCGCGACGGACGATACCTCTCCCTTATAATTTTGTTTGGCGAAATAGAACCAGTTGCATACTAAATACAGTCCACTTTTATTTTATACCCATAATACTCGTCAGAGGATTAACTAAATTAATTTATACTGCCGAAAAAAACGTCAAATTTTTGTCCTTTCTAATAGGTAACAATCCGTTATGAATTTTGATTTGCTATTTATTCCCGACGAAAAGCTTTCGGCTTAGAGTCGGCTGTCGCTGTCGCTGTTATGATTCTGATAGTTTAAATTTTTTACTAACTTATGTTTATGTTTAACGAACTGAATACACTTATGTCGTGTGTGTGTGTGTGTGTATATGTTTATGTTTGTGCGTATGTCTATACCAAAACGTGTACTATGCAGCGTCAATTCGTATGGTATATAATCTACCTACTCATTGTTTATACTAAACCCTATTTGTACATACCATGTGCATACCATGAATTTGCCAGGAGTTGCTAGTGCAAATTAATTTATTTAAATAAAAACTTAATTATATATACTAGGAACAGTACTTAAAACATGCAAATATTATGAACTTGTCGTTTTAAATAATCCGACACAAAAAAATGAATATCAGTGTTGAAATAAAAGAGACAAATGTAAATAAACTGCATGTCAAAGTTTAAAAAAAAAAAATTATTATATAATTTATATATATAATAAAGAAGTAAATACAATGTTCTACGAAAAAATGCACAAGATGGCGCTGTACATATAA
>OZ037716.1:12857918-12864707 GCA_964035505.1 Watsonalla cultraria
TTAGGTTAGGTTAGGTTAGGTTAGGTTAGGTTAGGTTAGGTTAGGTTAGGTTAGGTTAGGTTAGGTTAGGTTAGGTTAGGTTAGGTTAGGTTAGGTTAGGTTAGGTTAGGTTAGGTTAGGTTAGGTTAGGTTAGGTTAGGTTAGGTTAGGTTAGGTTAGGTTAGGTTAGGTTAGGTTAGGTTAGGTTAGGTTAGGTTAGGTTAGGTTAGGTTAGGTTAGGTTAGGTTAGGTTAGGTTAGGTTAGGTTAGGTTAGGTTAGGTTAGGTTAGGTTAGGTTAGGTTAGGTTAGGTTAGGTTAGGTTAGGTTAGGTTAGGTTAGGTTAGGTTAGGTTAGGTTAGGTTAGGTTAGGTTAGGTTAGGTTAGGTTAGGTTAGGTTAGGTTAGGTTAGGTTAGGTTAGGTTAGGTTAGGTTAGGTTAGGTTAGGTTAGGTTAGGTTAGGTTAGGTTAGGTTAGGTTAGGTTAGGTTAGGTTAGGTTAGGTTAGGTTAGGTTAGGTTAGGTTAGGTTAGGTTAGGTTAGGTTAGGTTAGGTTAGGTTAGGTTAGGTTAGGTTAGGTTAGGTTAGGTTAGGTTAGGTTAGGTTAGGTTAGGTTAGGTTAGGTTAGGTTAGGTTAGGTTAGGTTAGGTTAGGTTAGGTTAGGTTAGGTTAGGTTAGGTTAGGTTAGGTTAGGTTAGGTTAGGTTAGGTTAGGTTAGGTTAGGTTAGGTTAGGTTAGGTTAGGTTAGGTTAGGTTAGGTTAGGTTAGGTTAGGTTAGGTTAGGTTAGGTTAGGTTAGGTTAGGTTAGGTTAGGTTAGGTTAGGTTAGGTTAGGTTAGGTTAGGTTAGGTTAGGTTAGGTTAGGTTAGGTTAGGTTAGGTTAGGTTAGGTTAGGTTAGGTTAGGTTAGGTTAGGTTAGGTTAGGTTAGGTTAGGTTAGGTTAGGTTAGGTTAGGTTAGGTTAGGTTAGGTTAGGTTAGGTTAGGTTAGGTTAGGTTAGGTTAGGTTAGGTTAGGTTAGGTTAGGTTAGGTTAGGTTAGGTTAGGTTAGGTTAGGTTAGGTTAGGTTAGGTTAGGTTAGGTTAGGTTAGGTTAGGTTAGGTTAGGTTAGGTTAGGTTAGGTTAGGTTAGGTTAGGTTAGGTTAGGTTAGGTTAGGTTAGGTTAGGTTAGGTTAGGTTAGGTTAGGTTAGGTTAGGTTAGGTTAGGTTAGGTTAGGTTAGGTTAGGTTAGGTTAGGTTAGGTTAGGTTAGGTTAGGTTAGGTTAGGTTAGGTTAGGTTAGGTTAGGTTAGGTTAGGTTAGGTTAGGTTAGGTTAGGTTAGGTTAGGTTAGGTTAGGTTAGGTTAGGTTAGGTTAGGTTAGGTTAGGTTAGGTTAGGTTAGGTTAGGTTAGGTTAGGTTAGGTTAGGTTAGGTTAGGTTAGGTTAGGTTAGGTTAGGTTAGGTTAGGTTAGGTTAGGTTAGGTTAGGTTAGGTTAGGTTAGGTTAGGTTAGGTTAGGTTAGGTTAGGTTAGGTTAGGTTAGGTTAGGTTAGGTTAGGTTAGGTTAGGTTAGGTTAGGTTAGGTTAGGTTAGGTTAGGTTAGGTTAGGTTAGGTTAGGTTAGGTTAGGTTAGGTTAGGTTAGGTTAGGTTAGGTTAGGTTAGGTTAGGTTAGGTTAGGTTAGGTTAGGTTAGGTTAGGTTAGGTTAGGTTAGGTTAGGTTAGGTTAGGTTAGGTTAGGTTAGGTTAGGTTAGGTTAGGTTAGGTTAGGTTAGGTTAGGTTAGGTTAGGTTAGGTTAGGTTAGGTTAGGTTAGGTTAGGTTAGGTTAGGTTAGGTTAGGTTAGGTTAGGTTAGGTTAGGTTAGGTTAGGTTAGGTTAGGTTAGGTTAGGTTAGGTTAGGTTAGGTTAGGTTAGGTTAGGTTAGGTTAGGTTAGGTTAGGTTAGGTTAGGTTAGGTTAGGTTAGGTTAGGTTAGGTTAGGTTAGGTTAGGTTAGGTTAGGTTAGGTTAGGTTAGGTTAGGTTAGGTTAGGTTAGGTTAGGTTAGGTTAGGTTAGGTTAGGTTAGGTTAGGTTAGGTTAGGTTAGGTTAGGTTAGGTTAGGTTAGGTTAGGTTAGGTTAGGTTAGGTTAGGTTAGGTTAGGTTAGGTTAGGTTAGGTTAGGTTAGGTTAGGTTAGGTTAGGTTAGGTTAGGTTAGGTTAGGTTAGGTTAGGTTAGGTTAGGTTAGGTTAGGTTAGGTTAGGTTAGGTTAGGTTAGGTTAGGTTAGGTTAGGTTAGGTTAGGTTAGGTTAGGTTAGGTTAGGTTAGGTTAGGTTAGGTTAGGTTAGGTTAGGTTAGGTTAGGTTAGGTTAGGTTAGGTTAGGTTAGGTTAGGTTAGGTTAGGTTAGGTTAGGTTAGGTTAGGTTAGGTTAGGTTAGGTTAGGTTAGGTTAGGTTAGGTTAGGTTAGGTTAGGTTAGGTTAGGTTAGGTTAGGTTAGGTTAGGTTAGGTTAGGTTAGGTTAGGTTAGGTTAGGTTAGGTTAGGTTAGGTTAGGTTAGGTTAGGTTAGGTTAGGTTAGGTTAGGTTAGGTTAGGTTAGGTTAGGTTAGGTTAGGTTAGGTTAGGTTAGGTTAGGTTAGGTTAGGTTAGGTTAGGTTAGGTTAGGTTAGGTTAGGTTAGGTTAGGTTAGGTTAGGTTAGGTTAGGTTAGGTTAGGTTAGGTTAGGTTAGGTTAGGTTAGGTTAGGTTAGGTTAGGTTAGGTTAGGTTAGGTTAGGTTAGGTTAGGTTAGGTTAGGTTAGGTTAGGTTAGGTTAGGTTAGGTTAGGTTAGGTTAGGTTAGGTTAGGTTAGGTTAGGTTAGGTTAGGTTAGGTTAGGTTAGGTTAGGTTAGGTTAGGTTAGGTTAGGTTAGGTTAGGTTAGGTTAGGTTAGGTTAGGTTAGGTTAGGTTAGGTTAGGTTAGGTTAGGTTAGGTTAGGTTAGGTTAGGTTAGGTTAGGTTAGGTTAGGTTAGGTTAGGTTAGGTTAGGTTAGGTTAGGTTAGGTTAGGTTAGGTTAGGTTAGGTTAGGTTAGGTTAGGTTAGGTTAGGTTAGGTTAGGTTAGGTTAGGTTAGGTTAGGTTAGGTTAGGTTAGGTTAGGTTAGGTTAGGTTAGGTTAGGTTAGGTTAGGTTAGGTTAGGTTAGGTTAGGTTAGGTTAGGTTAGGTTAGGTTAGGTTAGGTTAGGTTAGGTTAGGTTAGGTTAGGTTAGGTTAGGTTAGGTTAGGTTAGGTTAGGTTAGGTTAGGTTAGGTTAGGTTAGGTTAGGTTAGGTTAGGTTAGGTTAGGTTAGGTTAGGTTAGGTTAGGTTAGGTTAGGTTAGGTTAGGTTAGGTTAGGTTAGGTTAGGTTAGGTTAGGTTAGGTTAGGTTAGGTTAGGTTAGGTTAGGTTAGGTTAGGTTAGGTTAGGTTAGGTTAGGTTAGGTTAGGTTAGGTTAGGTTAGGTTAGGTTAGGTTAGGTTAGGTTAGGTTAGGTTAGGTTAGGTTAGGTTAGGTTAGGTTAGGTTAGGTTAGGTTAGGTTAGGTTAGGTTAGGTTAGGTTAGGTTAGGTTAGGTTAGGTTAGGTTAGGTTAGGTTAGGTTAGGTTAGGTTAGGTTAGGTTAGGTTAGGTTAGGTTAGGTTAGGTTAGGTTAGGTTAGGTTAGGTTAGGTTAGGTTAGGTTAGGTTAGGTTAGGTTAGGTTAGGTTAGGTTAGGTTAGGTTAGGTTAGGTTAGGTTAGGTTAGGTTAGGTTAGGTTAGGTTAGGTTAGGTTAGGTTAGGTTAGGTTAGGTTAGGTTAGGTTAGGTTAGGTTAGGTTAGGTTAGGTTAGGTTAGGTTAGGTTAGGTTAGGTTAGGTTAGGTTAGGTTAGGTTAGGTTAGGTTAGGTTAGGTTAGGTTAGGTTAGGTTAGGTTAGGTTAGGTTAGGTTAGGTTAGGTTAGGTTAGGTTAGGTTAGGTTAGGTTAGGTTAGGTTAGGTTAGGTTAGGTTAGGTTAGGTTAGGTTAGGTTAGGTTAGGTTAGGTTAGGTTAGGTTAGGTTAGGTTAGGTTAGGTTAGGTTAGGTTAGGTTAGGTTAGGTTAGGTTAGGTTAGGTTAGGTTAGGTTAGGTTAGGTTAGGTTAGGTTAGGTTAGGTTAGGTTAGGTTAGGTTAGGTTAGGTTAGGTTAGGTTAGGTTAGGTTAGGTTAGGTTAGGTTAGGTTAGGTTAGGTTAGGTTAGGTTAGGTTAGGTTAGGTTAGGTTAGGTTAGGTTAGGTTAGGTTAGGTTAGGTTAGGTTAGGTTAGGTTAGGTTAGGTTAGGTTAGGTTAGGTTAGGTTAGGTTAGGTTAGGTTAGGTTAGGTTAGGTTAGGTTAGGTTAGGTTAGGTTAGGTTAGGTTAGGTTAGGTTAGGTTAGGTTAGGTTAGGTTAGGTTAGGTTAGGTTAGGTTAGGTTAGGTTAGGTTAGGTTAGGTTAGGTTAGGTTAGGTTAGGTTAGGTTAGGTTAGGTTAGGTTAGGTTAGGTTAGGTTAGGTTAGGTTAGGTTAGGTTAGGTTAGGTTAGGTTAGGTTAGGTTAGGTTAGGTTAGGTTAGGTTAGGTTAGGTTAGGTTAGGTTAGGTTAGGTTAGGTTAGGTTAGGTTAGGTTAGGTTAGGTTAGGTTAGGTTAGGTTAGGTTAGGTTAGGTTAGGTTAGGTTAGGTTAGGTTAGGTTAGGTTAGGTTAGGTTAGGTTAGGTTAGGTTAGGTTAGGTTAGGTTAGGTTAGGTTAGGTTAGGTTAGGTTAGGTTAGGTTAGGTTAGGTTAGGTTAGGTTAGGTTAGGTTAGGTTAGGTTAGGTTAGGTTAGGTTAGGTTAGGTTAGGTTAGGTTAGGTTAGGTTAGGTTAGGTTAGGTTAGGTTAGGTTAGGTTAGGTTAGGTTAGGTTAGGTTAGGTTAGGTTAGGTTAGGTTAGGTTAGGTTAGGTTAGGTTAGGTTAGGTTAGGTTAGGTTAGGTTAGGTTAGGTTAGGTTAGGTTAGGTTAGGTTAGGTTAGGTTAGGTTAGGTTAGGTTAGGTTAGGTTAGGTTAGGTTAGGTTAGGTTAGGTTAGGTTAGGTTAGGTTAGGTTAGGTTAGGTTAGGTTAGGTTAGGTTAGGTTAGGTTAGGTTAGGTTAGGTTAGGTTAGGTTAGGTTAGGTTAGGTTAGGTTAGGTTAGGTTAGGTTAGGTTAGGTTAGGTTAGGTTAGGTTAGGTTAGGTTAGGTTAGGTTAGGTTAGGTTAGGTTAGGTTAGGTTAGGTTAGGTTAGGTTAGGTTAGGTTAGGTTAGGTTAGGTTAGGTTAGGTTAGGTTAGGTTAGGTTAGGTTAGGTTAGGTTAGGTTAGGTTAGGTTAGGTTAGGTTAGGTTAGGTTAGGTTAGGTTAGGTTAGGTTAGGTTAGGTTAGGTTAGGTTAGGTTAGGTTAGGTTAGGTTAGGTTAGGTTAGGTTAGGTTAGGTTAGGTTAGGTTAGGTTAGGTTAGGTTAGGTTAGGTTAGGTTAGGTTAGGTTAGGTTAGGTTAGGTTAGGTTAGGTTAGGTTAGGTTAGGTTAGGTTAGGTTAGGTTAGGTTAGGTTAGGTTAGGTTAGGTTAGGTTAGGTTAGGTTAGGTTAGGTTAGGTTAGGTTAGGTTAGGTTAGGTTAGGTTAGGTTAGGTTAGGTTAGGTTAGGTTAGGTTAGGTTAGGTTAGGTTAGGTTAGGTTAGGTTAGGTTAGGTTAGGTTAGGTTAGGTTAGGTTAGGTTAGGTTAGGTTAGGTTAGGTTAGGTTAGGTTAGGTTAGGTTAGGTTAGGTTAGGTTAGGTTAGGTTAGGTTAGGTTAGGTTAGGTTAGGTTAGGTTAGGTTAGGTTAGGTTAGGTTAGGTTAGGTTAGGTTAGGTTAGGTTAGGTTAGGTTAGGTTAGGTTAGGTTAGGTTAGGTTAGGTTAGGTTAGGTTAGGTTAGGTTAGGTTAGGTTAGGTTAGGTTAGGTTAGGTTAGGTTAGGTTAGGTTAGGTTAGGTTAGGTTAGGTTAGGTTAGGTTAGGTTAGGTTAGGTTAGGTTAGGTTAGGTTAGGTTAGGTTAGGTTAGGTTAGGTTAGGTTAGGTTAGGTTAGGTTAGGTTAGGTTAGGTTAGGTTAGGTTAGGTTAGGTTAGGTTAGGTTAGGTTAGGTTAGGTTAGGTTAGGTTAGGTTAGGTTAGGTTAGGTTAGGTTAGGTTAGGTTAGGTTAGGTTAGGTTAGGTTAGGTTAGGTTAGGTTAGGTTAGGTTAGGTTAGGTTAGGTTAGGTTAGGTTAGGTTAGGTTAGGTTAGGTTAGGTTAGGTTATAGGTTAGGTTAGGTTAGGTTAGGTTAGGTTAGGTTAGGTTAGGTTAGGTTAGGTTAGGTTAGGTTAGGTTAGGTTAGGTTAGGTTAGGTTAGGTTAGGTTAGGTTAGGTTAGGTTAGGTTAGGTTAGGTTAGGTTAGGTTAGGTTAGGTTAGGTTAGGTTAGGTTAGGTTAGGTTAGGTTAGGTTAGGTTAGGTTAGGTTAGGTTAGGTTAGGTTAGGTTAGGTTAGGTTAGGTTAGGTTAGGTTAGGTTAGGTTAGGTTAGGTTAGGTTAGGTTAGGTTAGGTTAGGTTAGGTTAGGTTAGGTTAGGTTAGGTTAGGTTAGGTTAGGTTAGGTTAGGTTAGGTTAGGTTAGGTTAGGTTAGGTTAGGTTAGGTTAGGTTAGGTTAGGTTAGGTTAGGTTAGGTTAGGTTAGGTTAGGTTAGGTTAGGTTAGGTTAGGTTAGGTTAGGTTAGGTTAGGTTAGGTTAGGTTAGGTTAGGTTAGGTTAGGTTAGGTTAGGTTAGGTTAGGTTAGGTTAGGTTAGGTTAGGTTAGGTTAGGTTAGGTTAGGTTAGGTTAGGTTAGGTTAGGTTAGGTTAGGTT
>OZ037717.1:0-2500 GCA_964035505.1 Watsonalla cultraria
GCAATAATACAGTTTAAAAATATACTTAGTAAATTATATATCACATCTTATTCAATTAATTATATTCTGAGACTATAATCTATTCATTCCAATTTCATAACTTACATCAAATTTAAACTTACTATTCGTAAATCAGCAAATAAAAATCTGCACACTGGTAACACTGTGCAAAATACCAGTTCTAGAACATTCCTTACCAATTACGGTCAATTCTCAATAGTCAATAGTAATACTGTGCAAATTGAATTTCAATACTTTTCTTGTATAAATTTAAATAAATAACTTCACTAAACGCTGTGCAAATAGATTGTTGTTATATTTACTACAAACAAAATTGGAAAATTGAATACTTACATCAATTATCAACAAATTATTCAAAAATCTGCAAATAAAAATTTGCACACTAGTAACACTGTGCAAAACACCAGTTCTAGAACATTCCTTACCAATTACGGTTAATTCTCAATAGTCAATTGTAATACTGTGCAAATTGAATTTAATACTTTCCCTGTACAATTTTTAAAAAAATTTACTTCAGTAAACGCTGTGCAAATTGATTGCACGACAAACAAGATTGAATAAAAAAAAAAAAAAAAAAAAAAAAAAAAAAAAAAAAAAAAAAAAAAAAAAAAGAACTTAATTTACATACAAAGCCCCGTCCTGCCTGAGACACATTAATTAAGCCTAAGACTGTTATTTATATTTTTATTTTATTTGGACAAAAACGGTTTTGTTGACCAGTTTTTACTAGCTTTTAAGACTATTCGTGTCCCTATTGACACTTTAGACTGCCGATATTGGCCTAGCACTTAGTTGACCTCCGGGGTGTCTTATTGGGCACCCATTTTAGTTTATTTCTAGTCGTAGGTTAAGAGTTTGTATTATATAATTATTTTGAGACGGCCTTTTGACAAATTTTAGTAATCTTTGTAATTGTAATTTAATTGTAAATTTAACCGACAGGAGTCTTATTGGGCTCCTTTCTAACCTTATTATTGACATATTATTAGATTATTGACCGTTTCATTAACTTATAATATTTACAAATTATTTATTGTTGATTATTTATCCTCTGCACTTTGTCGCTCATTTTTACAATTTCTGCTGCTTTAGTGTCATTTTACAGTTTTAATTTCTGTGTTAAATTATATTGTGTCGTCTAAATTTTGAAAATGAGGAGCGTTCGCACCCCAATGTGTTCTGTCCGTAGGACCATTATTTACACACCCTCGCCAGAGGAGGTCGCACCCCAAAGGGAAGTGGTGCGACACAGTGAGAAGAAGAAGGAGGCAGGAACCACCTTTATCAAGTCCCCCTCTCCATCCCCGGTCCCCGTGGCTGCCTCGACGGTTACTCGGAGGCCTAAGCCGAAGGCGGCACCGGTTCGCAGTGCTCCCACAGAAGCCTCCGAGAGTCCACCTAAAAAGCCGGCACCCGCTGGTAGAGTCGCCGAAGCACGGGCGTGCCTGAACAAGGCCAAGCTACACCTGGGTAACTCCCGAAACCTGAGAACGGATATCAAGGAGGGAGTTATCCAGGCCATCGACCGGCTCTACCAGCTTGTGAAGGAAGCGGAGGCCGGGAGCAAAATGGATAAAGAAAAAGGGAATGGGAGGGAGGAGAAAGAGAAGGAGGAGGCTGTCGCTACGGAACAAGAGCCTCCCAGGCAATTGCCGAAAGAGCAACCCTGGGAGAGGGGGATAGGAGAGTTGGAGAAGCGATTGGAGGAGCATGCCATATTAATTAGGGAAAACAACACCAGAATGGAAGAGCTAAAAGGGAAATTGGAGCAACACGGCTCATCCCTGGAGAAGACCACATACGCGAGTGTGGCGGCGGCAGGACCGAAACCTGTGGTCCCGACTCGGGCCCCACTGCACTCGGTCGTGGTCAGCTCCAGGGACACACAGGAAACTGGGGAGGAGGTCCTGACTCACTTCCGCGAGGCCATAAAGGCCAAAGACGGGTGGGTCAGGATCGAGAAGGTAAGGAAGGCTAAGGACCAAAAGATCATTGTGGCATGCTCCTCCAAGGAGGATAGGGAAAAGGTAAAGGAGCGCCTCAGAGGCGCAGGTGATCGGCTCCTCGTCGAGGATATCAAGAACAAGGACCCCCTTCTGGTCCTCAGGGACGTGATGTCGTATAACAGCGACGAAGACGTTACAAACGCCCTGAGGAACCAGAATAGGGAACTGTTTGACGGCCTCGACGAGGAAGACGTCCGGCTGGAGGTCCGCTTTCGGCGGAAAGCTAGGAACCCCCACGCCGGCCACGTGGTCATGAGGGTGTCCCCCGCAGTATGGACGAGAGTGACCGGGGCAGGCGCGGTGCACGTGGACCTGCAAAAGGTCCGAGCGGCGGATTATTCGCCGCTCGTCCAATGCTCGCGCTGCCTCGGCTACGGGCACGGGCGGCGTTTCTGTACTCAGAAAGCCGTCGCGTGTAGCCACTGCGGAGGGGCCCACATGAAGTCCGAGTGCGCGGACTGGCTGGCCAACGT
>OZ037717.1:10000-12500 GCA_964035505.1 Watsonalla cultraria
GTGATGCGGGCAGCTATTATACGCTCGAATAGCTTGCCCGCCTCATCCAGCAGCACGATGGGCCGCATCGCTGACGACGAGCCCGGAGGACGTCCCTCCTTCGGCAGCAAGACTAGCAAGCCCTGCTTCCAGATCGAGGGGAACTGTCCACGCGCAAGACACGCGTCGAGCAGTCCCCTGAAGCGGGCCTCTAGCGTGTCCAGGGCCTTGACCAACGCGCGGCCTGGAACCCCGTCGGGCCCTGGTGCGGTCTTTTTGGCGCGGAGCCGTAGGATCGCCGCCCCCATTTCGCCATCCGAAATGGGGGGTACGGGGGCGGCGTCCGTGTCACGTCCGGTGGGTGGCGGCGCCATCCCCGGCGGCTGAAAGTCAGCACTGGCGGGGAATAGCGCCGCGACGACTTCCCTGAGGAGGCGGGGCTGGAGAGACTCGGTGAGTGGGGCGGCCCGCTCGCGCATCTGCTTCCGCGCGTGGCGGTAGGGGCGGCCCCACGGATCCCGGTTCAGCTCATCCAGCATCTCTTCCCGGCCTCGGGTCTTGGCTTGTGCGATGGCCAGCTGCAGAGTCTTCTTACAAGACGTGTAAGCATCGTACAACTGGCCCTCGCTTGCCTCGTCGCGCGCGCGCCGCCTGCGACACCTCTGGTACTCGCGGCGCGCTTCGGCGCAGTCCCTACGGAGGTCTGCGATCTCCGCCGACCACCAATACACCTCTCTACGTGGTGGCCGGCGCCGCGCGCGCGGCATTGCCGCGTCGCATACCTCCGTCATCGTCTCCTGGAACCACGCCGCTTGATCTTCCACGTCGTCTGTGCGCGACTGAGGCTGGCACCAAGACCTTACAATGGCCGCCTCCTCAAGCAAGTCGTTGTCCAATTTTGCCAGCGCCCACCTTGGGAACGGTGGCCGTCGTCCACCGGTTCGACGGCTTCTTGCCTCCGTCGTGGAGGAGACGCTGAACCGGATATAACGGTGATCCGACAGCGTCTCGACCCCATCGAGGACTCGCCAGCCCTGGACTCGCGTCGCGACAGCAGGAGATGCGAACGAGATGTCCACGATAGACTCTCCCTGCTGCCGCACGCAGGTGCTGACAGAGCCCCGATTTAGGACGGAGACTCCGATGATAGCCGCCCATTCCTCGAGGGTCTCGCCGCGAGCGTCCGTGGCCGGACAGCCCCACACCGTTGACTTGGCGTTGAAGTCTCCCAGGACGAATACCGGCAGCGGTGAAGCTCGTCTCACCGCCGCCCCAACCTCGTCCAGGAAGGCTTCAAACTCGATGAGGGGTCTGTTGGGGGAGAAGTACACCCCGATGAAGGCAAACTCCCCCCAGGCCACGACGACGAAACCCTGGCCCCTCTCCTTGAGGGTGAGGTCCCCTGCGCTTGCGATGGCAACGGTTCCCGTAGCATCGCCCGCCCAGTTTGACCTGGACGGAACGAAGTAGGGTTCCGCCACCACCGCAATGTCCACCGACCACTCCAGCAGGGACTGCAGGAATAGATCCTGAGCCCGAGCGGAGTGGTTGAGGTTCCCCTGCAGGACCTTCGTAGGGCGACTATTCGCCATCGGCGGTCACCGTCCCCTGACCAGCTGGCTGAGCTGGTTTAGCAGCGACGGGGGCTATACCCCCCGTGGGCGCTGGCTTTCGGCGATTGCCCGGCTTGACCGGCGTGGCTTTGCAGGCCTTGCTGCCCGCCACGTGGTCCGCCGGTCTGCCCGCTTCGGCACATAGGGCGCAGTGCGGTGCTGCCGAGCACTCGCGCGCCTTGTGGCCGGGCTTACCGCAGCGGTAACAGAGTTCGCTGCGGTCCACAGAGGAGGAGCACTGTGGTGCCACGTGCCCGTTCCGGTGGCACCGGAAGCAGCGGGTGGGCTTGCGCTGCAGGAGTGTAACCCTTGCGCTCACCCAACCCACTAACAACCGGCCCACTGTCGTCAGTGCTTTCGCAGTGGCGATCGGGCAGCTCACCCACAGTGCTCCAAGGCCCGAGGGGGTCGCACGGACTTCTCCGGTCTTGATGACCCCCTCTGCACAGCCTGTTGCACGGGCAATCGCCGCAGTCACATCACTGGCAGACACTGAGTCGTCCAGCCCGGAGATGCGCAATTCAGCGCGCTTCACGGGTCTGGACACCCGAACGTCCTCGGCGCTCAGTGTCTGCCTTACTTTTTCGGCCAGGGCCTCTGCCCTTTGGTCGTTCGCCGACCCCGTCACTTCCAGTATTCGGGCCCCCGTTGCCGCCTTCCTGATGCGGACGTGGGGGATCCCTATGTCTGGAAGGGAGATCTTCTGCTTGAGGTCGGCGATGACGGTGGCATATCTGAGCCCCCTCTGCTCTGCAGCAGGCTGCAGCGTAATTATCACTGCAGCCGTTTTGGGAGCGCGTAGCTTGGCCTGTCTTGGCTGAACCACTTTGTCCTTTCTAATGGGTTTGGGTGGGTTTGGGATCAGCGGAACTTTCGGGGTCCTCTCCTTCGGTCCCTTTTTCTTTCCC